>SJYC01076903.1:0-39022 GCA_006408675.1 Madoqua kirkii
TCTTTTAACCGTCAGTTTTTCTGTTCATAAACTGTGGTACAACCTGCCATTTTATAGTAACTTTCTAAAGGAAGCAAAATACAATGAAACGTGTCACCATAAATAGAAAATTCTTGGTTGAAATTTATTTTTTGGAAACATTTTAACATTTATTTCATTCAAAATAAAGTTTAAAATAAAACAAAATGAAGACTGTCCCTCAAATAAATATGCATGCAAATTACAAACCTGAATTAGATTTTTTTTTTAAGTTTAAGCCATAATCATGGAGAACTAGAAGTGTCTCTACAAATATTGTATGTCTTCCCTTTCTGCATTTAACAGGTGAGAAAACGGAGGCAGAAAGGCTAGGTTAATTGCTGTATTCTGCACAACAAACGTGGAAGGCCCACGACTGATGTCCTAGTCCTTGCTGTCATACCATGCTGCCTCTCTTGCTTTTCTTTTTTGAGCATATAATAATAGTAACAGGTAGTGATTATTGAAAGCTCACTGTGTATGTATTCCAGGCGCTGTTGTAAGGTTTTTGCATGTATCATCTCATTTAATCCCCACAGCAGCCTTATGAGAGAGATAACAATCTATTTTATAGATGAGGAAACAAGTAATGGACATGTAGATCTCTATATGCAGGATGAAAATTCGAAATACTTTTTTTGTTAACTTCTGCCTTCTAATTTTTTATTAGTTCATTTAGATTATGACTATATTCAATAACCTTTTAAAAATACGGTTATATACATAATGGAGGCTTCCCTGGTGGCTCATCAGTAAAGAATCCACCCCGTCTGCCAATGCAGGAGATGAGATTCAATCCCTGGGTTGGGAAAATCCCCTAGAGAAGGCAATGGCAACCCACTCCAGTATTCTTGTCTGGGAGATCCCATGGGCTGAGGAGTATGGCAGACTACAGTCCACAGGGTCACAATGAGTTGGATCGCAACTAAACAACAGCAATCCATAGTGGAAGTTGTTTTTAGCAGGATTGGTGCTGGCCTTTAATCGTGACAATATATTATGTATCACTTTTCCTACCTCCTAACTAGTCTTCTAACCTGTAGCCTTACTTTCCCTCAGTCCTTTCTTCATGCTGCATATTATGGTGGAATTAGCTTTTGAAAATGCAAGTCAGATCACATTGTTTTCCTGCCAAGACTGTGTAGGGGCTTTGCCAGCGTTAATCAGACCAGATTTTCATAGGATTGCAGATGGAAAAGTTTTGGTGAACCACGCAGCTATTTGGTAATAACAGCTGAATATGCAGGATGAAATACTTCCTAGTCATGACATAGAATGGCCAACAGAAAATGGACTAATGATATAAATAGTTCTAGAAAAAAAGTTGAAATTGCTGTAAAATAAAATGTTCAACTTTACTCATGATAAAGGAAATGCACAGTCTAACACAAATTATAAAATATCTGTGAAAGGATACATTAAAAAACCACTTGCCTTTGGCCAGGGAGACTAAGTGGTAGGAGACAGGAGTATATATATTTTTTAACCTTTTGGAATTTGTAGACAGTTACACAAGTATTGGAGTAGTGTGGATCCCACATACTTTAAAAATGAAATAAAATCTACCTTCTTCATGCTGGTTGGAAACTGCACCTGAATATGTGGAGTGTTCAGAAGTTAAAATATACTCATACCAATTTATAAACCAGAAAATTATCATCATCTCTTACTTTGTGTATCACATTTCAGATTACAGAACATTTTCATGTGCCATTCACTTATTTTAGAGCAACCTCATCCACATTTTAAGATGAGGAAGCTGAGCCTCAGGTAAATTATGATTCACCTAAGGTCACACTGCTAGTTTTGATCAGTTCACACACTACAGCATATTTACATAAATATGCCTCCCCTACTAGATTCTGAGCTATTGACACAAGCAAAACTATAGTCTCTGCCTTCTATTCCCAGTTAGCTGCCATTCGATTGATTATAGCTCAGAAAAGAGTCAGGGAAATTATGTCACCTCCTTTCATTGTCTTGGGAATTACATGGAAAGGGATGAGTCTAACCAAAAAATAAGATTTCAGAAACCTCTTGTAAGTAGTGCCATTGTAAAAGCATGCAGAGAAAAGGATGGAATTTTTTTCTCTCTGTATTTTCATTTTAATTTCTATGAAAAGAGGTGGATTCCATATGCTATAGAACCTTGTCTCCAAGTTGTGGAATTTGATGTTATTACATATTCCATTTGGATTAACTTTAACATTTCACCCCTTTAGGAGCCTTTTCACAAACTTATTTTCTGCAAAATTCCAGTGATGAGTGAGATGACTCAACTGCATCATGGCATCATATTTTTAAGGACTGAATTAAGAGTCAGAAATGATGGAATAACTTGCCAGATAAGAATCCTTAGAAGTCATTTGAACAAACCTTAGGCTTATAGTAAGCGTCTGAGAGGCAGCAATAACTTAAGGATGTGCTATATTACACACGTTCTAAATTCTTCAGCATGGACACTTGTTGGTTGAAGTGAAATTTAGTAAAAAAAAGGACACACGTTATTTTCCTTAAATAACGAAGAAGAAAACAGTCATTCTCCAAAGAGAAAAAGGAAGAAAAACTTACACAATCTGTATGGAATTCAGACACATTTTTTTATTAAATAGGACTCTGTATGAAACTCTTGAGAATTTTATAGTAAGGCTTAGATAAATATTTCATGTTACATCTGAAGATGCAATCATTTATAGTAATTTTAGCACTCTGATTTCTGTTTGTTTTCAGATTTGAAAAGCAAACATTTTATATGATGATTTATATCTGGGAGCTGCCAATTGAGCCCAATTTAACAAGCCTTATCTTTATAAATAAATGAAATAGGATAATAAGGAACAGCTCTACTTACTTGTATTTTATGTCTCTCTCTTTAGACAGAAGCAGTGTTAGAAGATTTTTTTTTTTCTCACTGAAATATAAACCATGGACTTTGTGAAATGCCTTACTTTTTAACCCTCTAAGTATAAGCTGATCTTGGATGCAGGCACCATCTTTCCCTCCAGCTGCCTCAGGAGACTCTCTGGAAGCTACTGCTCTTGGTTCTCCTCCAGAGCAGATGGAACCCACCCCACTCCGCGCCTGCCACTGTTCTAGAGCCTTCAGCTGACAAGCAGGGACTCCCACCAGCTCTAACCCCTAGGTTCTGGGAGTTGTTTTGCAAACTGCCCTTTGTTAGTTTGCTGGTTTGATAATGTATCTTTTTCTTAGATACACATTTTGACATGGGATATTCTTTGTCTAAACATGTATTCACAGTTCATTCTATGTATAATACTTGCTAATGTCTGGCCAAACTACTGATGGATGGGGACATACCTTGACTATAGTCTTTCTCAATTGAAAGATGGATTTTCTTTATCCATTGGCCAGCTATCTGCTCAGCACCTACCATGTGGTACTCAGCGCTCTGGGTACAAGAGGAATTTAAAATTCGTTCATTCAGTACATAGTTTTTGCACCTACTGTGTGCAAACGTCCAACTGGGCCCTGACGGTGCAGCAGTGGTCACATAACATGATCCCTGCCTTCCTGGGGCTTATGTTCTCGTGGGGAAGAGAGAGGTTAAGTGAATCAGAAATAGAGTAAGCTGATTACAGGTTAGGAAAATTGCTGTGAGAAAAGGAGGCACCATCAGGGAGGGTGGACCTGGAGGATGGAAAGGAACCAGCAGTAGTAGAAGGTTCTTGGGAGAGGGGACCAGAGAGAGAGGCTCTATCATGGGAAAGAGCTTGACATTATCTTCTGGGAAGCATGAGAGGCCGTGGATTTCAGCATAGTGAGGAGGAGAGAAAACTACAGAAAGTGGGGTTAGAGTGAGAAAAACAACCTCAGACCACACAAGGTCCCAGAGACTACAGTCAAATGCTGGCATTTTACTTCAGATCCAATGATCCTGGGGGCAGGGGTGTTAGGCAGAGAAGATACGCTCTAATTTCCTTTTTTTATTCCTGAAAACCTGGCAGCTTTGTGAAGGTGAACCAAAAGGCACAAAACATGAGATAGGCTGAGAGGGGTGAGCCAGACCATGACAAGGTATGGGAGGAAAGACAAGAGCTTTTATAGATGTGGAAATGGAGAAGAGAAGTGACCCGAGATACATTTCAGAAGTAGAGGCAACAGACGTGCTGATGGCTCCATCACACCTTAGGACATGGAGTAGGAGGAAGGATTACGGGGATTGTGCTGGGGACACGATGGGCAGAACTTTGCAGGAGGAAGTCAGAGTGTATTTGGAGGAGCAGAGCACATTTCAGACCTTCCACCTGTGTGCAGTACCCCCTAGGGAACAGTGTGAGTCAGGGGGTACGTCTCAGCACTGCAGGAGTCAAGGTGAGCACTTGTGGCTCCAGGAGGTCAGAGGGAAAAAGAGAGTTCTATGTAGAGGAGAGCTGGGTGCTGTCCTGGGCTTGAGAGAGGGCTGGGGTGTTTGGCAACATGCGGCCCTGAGATCCAGAATTGAGCCAAGGCTCTGAGGGATGCGCACAGCATGTCCAGCCTGGCAAGAATGGATGTTAGGAGAGGTAAGGTTACTTGCCTGTTGCCCCTCTTCTCCTTTCCCTAGCTTAAGTGTTAAATCCATAGGGTTCCTAGGAACCCTAATGAGAGACTCAGGTAGCCCCCTGGGCCCTCTCGCATCTTCCACACTGGATTGAGATGTTTTTCAGTGTTGCCTAGGGGAATCCCGATCTTCTCCCATCCACCTTGCACACAATTCCATGTCCACTTTTGTCACCTGCATTTATAATTTCCATTTATTTCTCACTTAGGTTTTATGGCAGCACGCAAAGAAACCCTCAAATGTCTCAATATGGACCTCAGCAGACAGGACCATCCATGTCGCCTCATCCTTCTCCTGGAGGCCAGATGCACCCTGGAATCAGTAGCTTTCAGCAGAGTAACTCAAGTGGAACTTATGGTCCACAGATGAGCCAGTATGGACCACAAGGTAAAGAAAAGTTTCTCCAGAATGTGCTCAGTAGGTTGTAGAAATTTTGTTACTGTGCGAGTCCTTTCAAGACCTCAGTGTTATAAACATCTCTTAAGGTCCCGTTGTTACCTGACAGATCTGTGAGGTTAATGCAAGCCACAGCCTTTTGGTTTCCCATAGTGATGGGAAGAATAATTATAGCAACTATTCATTAAGCATTCATGCATCAGACACTCTGGTAAGTGCTCTTCGTACATGTGTTATTAATAGTGAAAGAGTGAACCCTTGTTTCTGTGATGTAGCTGTAAATGCTTGTTGAGAAAGCAGCACAGGCCTTGACCTGAAATAGTTTGATTCAAAACTCAGGTTATTCTGTTGAGTCCTAATTCTGCCCCTCCCTCTCTGTAGTGACCTTTGTAACAATGTGCTCACTACTCAGAAGGATTGCATCCTGTTACTTTTCCTCCTAATCTGTCCCCAAAGTGCTCTCTCAGGTAAATAATAGTTCTAATTTTCACAGTCATTGCCAGTTTTACTCTTAGAAGACAGGACAAAGCCTGAAACGGACATGTCTTTCAAAAAGGAAGAAAAAGCATAAGTAGAAAAACAAGTGGAACCATGCCCAAAGTACCCCATTTACATTCTGCCTTCCTGGACAGTGATGTCTGTTTTGTCTTACATGTGCAGAACCCTTTCAGCAAGGTTTTTAACCTGATACATATTTTTTTCTAAGTCACTTCTAGCAGTAAGGCATTTGAATTTAGCACCTTCTTTATATTTTGTTTATTTAAATTAGACATTAATGAATAATTTAGAGAAAGTGAGCTAATCTGGCACAATTCCCAGAGTTTCCTCACTTCTGAAAATACCAGCATGTTACAAATGAAGGCAGTGCCCTCTAGGAAACAAGCACCGTGTTCACCGTGCCTCCACAGCCAAACCGGGTCCCCTGACTCACTAAAGCCATAATGTTTCTCCCATCCAAGCACTAGGCAGCCCGACCCTGCTTAGCTTCCGAGATCGGACGTGTTCAGGGTGGTATGGCCACAGACAAGCCTTGATTCTTCTGAGATTGTCCATCTGGAAAACGTTCTGTGCTGATACCCTTCGAGCCTCTCCAGCCATAGAAGTACCTGCAAAGCCAGATGATTCAGGAGCAGGCGGCCAAGTGCGGTCTCAGCTTTTTACCTGGTATTTCTCAGGAAAGCTTTCCTTACCTCACAGTTTGAAAATTCTCTTGTTTTCTGAATATCTCTTTCTGGAGGATTTTAGCACCCTCAGTACTATCAGTAGAGCACCGTCACCTCACCTGATGTTGCTCTGTTATTTTGTATTCCAGCCATTTGCGTTGTTGGGAAACTGTATTAAAACGCAAAACGAATGTTTCCCATGGCCCTTTCTGCCTCTGTCCATGAGCATGTAGTGAGAGTGATATAAATGTGGGTTTGACTTGATTCCCTTCATGCCATGTCATCAGTAGATTTCTGTGTTATTAATTCCTGTAAAAGCTCTAGGAATTTAAGGTCCTGGTTGACAGCCAGGGCCTGCCAATTCCCCATCAGCCAAGGTAGTTGTGACATGTAGCAGTTTGTTGCTGAGCTAAGGCAGGACATGGCACTCAGCTGTGAGAATGCCTGCTTGCCCTCTGTGCCACTCAATGGGTATCATCAAAACTGGGGGGACTTTGACTATCTGGAAAGGATGAGAACTTTGATGAAAATTGGGAAAGCAGCTTATAAGTTGTGACACACACAGAAAATGTGAACTTTTACTCAGAATGTAACTAGAAACAAGGCCAGTGCCTTATTCTCCGAGTTAGGGGTGGCTAGGGCCTGGGGCTTCCCCACCACCACTCCAAGGGCTTCATGTGTATAGTCTTGAAAACTGGCCACTCTACTCTGAAGTACTCGTGCAATTTCACCCTCTGCTGCTCTCAAATAAGGGAAGGTGGGAAGGCAGAGCCTTGGACTATCTGATGAGTCTTGTGTGAATGGCTAATAAAGCGCTCATACTTTAGGAGTTAGATCATAACACAGAAGGTAATTTCCATAAAATGGGTTTATCCTCTGAATAAAACCCTCAGTTTTCTGGAATCGTTGAATAGTAAGATTCTTGATTTAATAGCACTGATCCTGTGAGAGTTCTCACCCAGCTTTGTATGCCTTTGGAAAATTGCTTACTCTCTGGGGTTTACTTTTCCTATAGAAAATGAGAAAATTAGATTGTGTTTCCTTGGAAGTTGCTTTTAATTCTAATGTTCTGAGTCTAAATTTTGCTTCAACTCCAGCACCTTTTTACATTAATGTGGCCCACTGGATCCACTGCATAACAATTTGGATATAGTCAAGAAGGTTGTTGTTTTGGAATATTTTGAGGTATGAATGCTGAGTTTAGGTTGGACAGTTTAAACTAAGGCCAACAGTTTCCGCACATGGCATGGTCCAACTTTGCGCCCTCAGCAGTGTTCTCCTTCCAAGTGGCATCTCCGGCATATTCTGCGCCCCCCAACCCCAGCCCCCAGGCTTCTTGACTGGCTCCCAAAGCATGGACTGAAAATCCATTTTCTGGTGCTCTCAATTCAAATCAAAATTATTTCCTTTCCTCCTTGTATTCCACCTGTTCTCACCGAACAGATGACAGGAAATGACAGTTATGACTTGTATTACTCAATTCAAGAAATATTCTTACCTTTACCTTTCTCTCTTGATTGATCCTTTTAAACAGAGACCCAAATGAAGTTTTTTTTTTCTTTCTCTTGATTAACTACTCAAATTATTAGTACAATATTCAGCTTCCATCTTTGTTATAGGTTTTGATGTCTGGAAAGAATCACTTGTGCAGATATCCACAGAGTCGTTTGTCATATCTTCTCTGTTTCTAGCTAGATGGTTGTCTCTTATACACATCTAGATGTGTATAAGAGACAGACCTTTCTCTCTTGATTGATCCTTTTAAACAGAGACCCAAATGAAGTTTTTTTTTTTCTTTCTCTTGATTAACTACTCAAATTATTAGTACAATATTCAGCTTCCATCTTTGTTATAGGTTTTGATGTCTGGAAAGAATCACTTGTGCAGATATCCACAGAGTCGTTTGTCATATCTTCTCTGTTTCTAGCTAGATGGTTTTCTTCTGCGTTAATGTTTTTAAGAGATCTCGGGGAAAGATACTTTACAGTCTCTTTTTGCTAAACCTTTTTGTTGTCAGAAATAGCTTCTTCCAAATTATTAGTAACAGCAGCCAACATTTATTAAACACTACTGAGTCCTGGACTTAGTGTTTTTCATTTATTAACGCATTTAACCCTCACAACATGCCATGTTATAGGTACCATTGTTACTACACTTGACAGACGAAGAAACTGAGGCATGCACCTCAAAAACACCTTTGCCCAGGGTACACACTGGTCATGCTGGGATTCAAATTCAGGTATACTTTCCCATTTTTCTTCATTAACAGGAAACCTGTAATGTCATCCCATTTTGCAAATGAGCAGGTTAAGTAAGTTACCCACAGTCCCACAGCTGGTCAGTGCAGAGGCAGGGTTCAAACCGAGAAAGACTTCAGAGGCCACTCACAGAGTGCCTGCTGTGTCATTTCCCATGACTTAGATACACTCCTCCTTCAGTGAGCGTCTGGAGAGACAGAAGACAGACTATGAGCCTTCAAGGAGCTTTGGGGAATATAGGCTTGAGATACACCAAAAATACTAGAGATTAAGAAAAAGATTCTTATTAAGAGGAAAATTTTTAATGTATGTTAATACTATAAATTATTAAATATACAGATGGGATGAAGCCAGTCTAAATGTATAAAAATGTTTAATTGCAGTGTATTTTATGAAATAGTGCTTTTCTACCTTCAAGCAGGCACATATAAAATAACTCCCCTTACAAACTGTTTGTGAGTAGAGAGGGCCAGGGAGACTTGGCTCTAATAAATAAAAAGGAATTCTTTAATTGCTATGTTAATTATTAATAAATGAATTTGTATGTGGAAAAGGGAGCCGAAATCCATTTCATCTTCATAGCCTTTCTATTTCCTAAGGACAGACACTTTCTTGTTCGTATGTTCTCTAGAACGGTGTCTGTCACAGACTGTTCACAGATATTTTTTGCATATTTGTCACTAATTGCAAAAAGTGAGGGCCTAGCCTTAGTTGTGCAGGGAATTCGGAGTATTTTCTTGGGCAACTGATAGGAGTTCTGAGCTGCGACTTCCCCTAGCTGTCACTCCCTGTGTGAGTGTCTGGGTCCCCCATGTACAGCTGTCGACATTGCACACCGACTCAGCCTTGGTTTTATGCCTGAATTTGTATAGTCATCTTAGGAAGCGGGGAGCTTATAAGAAGATCAGTCTGACTAGCCTTTATTCCTAAAGTCCTTTGTCAGAGGGGCTTTTCATAAGGGTTTAGAGTGCTTCCCTCTAAAATAAATCAGATGCCAGCAGAACTCTTCCTTCTCCGTCATTCATTAAAAGTCAGCAATGGCAAACTTTAAATGATACCTAGTTGAAATGAATGCAGCTCCAAGATAGTGAATTATACCTTAATAATCTTTCAAGTGTTTCAATTCAAGAGGAACAACGTATAAATGTCAACAAGTTGGCAGCCCACCAGCTTACTAGCTTACTCCAGAGAGCCTCTAGGCCATGGCAGCCTTGGACCCACGAATTTAGTCCGATTTTAGTCCCCACTCTTGCTCTTAAATTAAGCTGAATTCAGCCTCTCTTCTACAGAAGTGAGGTGTGTCTGCCGCATGGACTCATTTTTCCCCTACCCCGTGGACAGTGCTGCTGATTGGAGATCTTGTTCTGTGGCTTTTCAGAGGCTCTTTTGTGTGCAGGTCAGTCCTGCATCAGTTTCACTCATTTCTGTCCTGAAACAGGTTGCAGTGCTCTTGATCTGTTTGCTTCATCCTGTTATGTTAACTTGATTTTTTCATTAAATGGACAGTGCTAGGAATAAGTATTAATTCCATAGTCTGTAAGGCTTTGTTCAAAAATTTCTAAATCTTTATCTTGCTCGTAGTAGGAAGAAACAAATTGTAGCAGATCATATTATAGCCAGAGGTGATTAGTGGCCTCATCTTTTGATGCTCAAATTTAGCCTTCAAGTTATAAGGTTTAAGCTTGAATTTTTCTTAGCAGACTGATAATCATTTCAACTTTGTCAAAAGCTGGGAATTAGGAAAGAAGTAAGGAATATTTAAAGTGCAAATCAACTTCACAGTAAGAAAGAAAAAACATACAGCAACATGAATTTTGACTAGTGTAAGGATAATTATTTCACTTTCTCATTAAAATCAGCAGCACCTGGGGTGCCAGTGTCCCCTCCCCTCGTGGTCATCCCTTGAATTTGGACCGCTGGCCTGGATCAGAACCATTGTCGATGGCGGTGTAGAAACGCAGGATGTGGACAGGCTGCTTGACTTATGTCTTAGCAAGCTGCCTTTTCCTGAGGCTCACAGCTCTGCCATTTTTAAAATTACTTGTTTTAAAAGAAATGACTAGTGTTCAGTCCTGTAAGTGTTGGCACCATCGGTCCTTTCTGAAGGCTTCCTGCGCCTGCCGTCGCGTGAAGCAGATCAGAGCCCTCCCTGCAGGGGGCACCATTCCCCGCCATCCGCGGGTGTGCACAGGGTGCAGCAGTTCTGAGACCAGGGAGACGCAGGTGCTCAAACACCTGTGACAAGAGACTCTGAGAAGCCTTCCTTCCTTACTGTAGGGTTTTTACTGTTTTATGCCAAATTTGGCTACTGAATTAAGATAATTTTACATTTTTTTTAGGTCAGCAGTTACTTTTTCTTAGGCTTTACTCTGAAATAGATTTGAATATCTGTGCATATTGAAAGTAAAAGGCGGCTTACGATACAATATACAGTAAAAAAGAATTTTTCTGATGGATAGTTGTCTTATTAACATTGGAGCAGCTTCTGTCTGTTCCTTGACAGATGGTAATCATTATTAGCATCCAACAATAGTTAATGTGAATATTTTTCCCCACAGCAACCACAGGAGATAGAGAGTTTTATATTATACTCTTTGTGCAAATGAGAAAACTGAACGTTGTGGTGGCCACTGTCTTTGTGAAGGTCACACACAGCCGATCGTTTATGCCCCTGCTCCTTGAGAGCCTGTGCTCCTCTCCTCTCCTTGCTCTGAAGTCAGAACCAGCATTGGACTTGCCTATGTGTTCCCAGGCCTGTGTGTATGTCAGCCTTGATGGTGGTGATGGAGAGGCGCCGACATGTGCACACAGCTCCGTCTCTACCACGCTCTCCTCAGTCACCCTCTCAGGGGAGCCTGCTCTCTCCTCTCTGTCCAAGCTCTCCCTGCTCTGTTTTCCATCAGAGCACTTGGCACCTCATGGCATGGTCTAGGTTTATATATTGACCTGTCTCCTGCCACCAGAGGGGAAGCTCTCTGCCTTTGCTCACTGCTGCAGCATCCGCAATGAGCACAGAGTGGGCACAAAAGAGGCTCTTAAAAACTATTTCCTGAATGGATGCAGACAGTATTCCAGGGATTCAGACAGAGAATTCCAGAGTATTCCAGTGCTCCCTCTTGATGCTGCTTTGATGCTTGATGCTTATTAGGTTGACTACTGAATGCTTAAGAATTATCTTTGGGAGATGGCACCCAAGGATTGTTGTTGTCTATTTCTCTCTGTGCTTCTATATTTTCTGATTGAGCTTGCATCACTGTATAATTACATTTTGAAGGAGTTAATTTTTATAACATAATGGGAGAAAGCTACCAAAAGTGAAACATTAAAGTCATACTGTAAGGTAATGACTCTTTCCATTTCTTTTACAAGCTTTATATACTATTTTATTGCTTTTACATTTCGAATACTTTTTAAAATGCATGTTGACCTAAGAAAAATGTGGTGCCTCATGTATCAGTTCAAAAGATAAATTATCTCAATTTTCACAAATAGTAGAGTTTACTATAACTTGGGGTAAGTGAGCTTTCATATTGAATCTGTGGTCTTCTTAACTACTCAGTCAGTTTCTGTCCTAAATCTGTGCCTGAAAGAATAGCACTATTCAGCTTACTAGCTTACTCCAGAGAGCCTTCTAGGCCATGGCAGCCTTGGACCCACGAATTTAGTCCGATTTTAGTCCCCACTCTTGCTCTTAAATTAAGCTGAATTCAGCCTCTCTTCTACAGAAGTGAGGTGTGTCTGCCGCATGGACTCATTTTTCCCCTACCCCGTGGACAGTGCTGCTGATTGGAGATCTTGTTCTGTGGCTTTTCAGAGGCTCTTTTGTGTGCAGGTCAGTCCTGCATCAGTTTCACTCATTTCTGTCCTGAAACAGGTTGCAGTGCTCTTGATCTGTTTGCTTCATCCTGTTATGTTAACTTGATTTTTTCATTAAATGGACAGTGCTAGGAATAAGTATTAATTCCATAGTCTGTAAGGCTTTGTTCAAAAATTTCTAAATCTTTATCTTGCTCGTAGTAGGAAGAAACAAATTGTAGCAGATCATATTGTAGCCAGAGGTGATTAGTGGCCTCATCTTTTGATGCTCAAATTTAGCCTTCAAGTTATAAGGTTTAAGCTTGAATTTTTCTTAGCAGACTGATAATCATTTCAACTTTGTCAAAAGCTGGGAATTAGGAAAGAAGTAAGGAATATTTAAAGTGCAAATCAACTTCACAGTAAGAAAGAAAAAACATACAGCAACATGAATTTTGACTAGTGTAAGGATAATTATTTCACTTTCTCATTAAAATCAGCAGCACCTGGGGTGCCAGTGTCCCCTCCCCTCGTGGTCATCCCTTGAATTTGGACCGCTGGCCTGGATCAGAACCATTGTCGATGGCGGTGTAGAAACGCAGGATGTGGACAGGCTGCTTGACTTATGTCTTAGCAAGCTGCCTTTTCCTGAGGCTCACAGCTCTGCCATTTTTAAAATTACTTGTTTTAAAAGAAATGACTAGTGTTCAGTCCTGTAAGTGTTGGCACCATCGGTCCTTTCTGAAGGCTTCCTGCGCCTGCCGTCGCGTGAAGCAGATCAGAGCCCTCCCTGCAGGGGGCACCATTCCCCGCCATCCGCGGGTGTGCACAGGGTGCAGCAGTTCTGAGACCAGGGAGGACGCAGGTGCTCAAACACCTGTGACAAGAGACTCTGAGAAGCCTTCCTTCCTTACTGTAGGGTTTTTACTGTTTTATGCCAAATTTGGCTACTGAATTAAGATAATTTTACATTTTTTTTAGGTCAGCAGTTACTTTTTCTTAGGCTTTACTCTGAAATAGATTTGAATATCTGTGCATATTGAAAGTAAAAGGCGGCTTACGATACAATATACAGTAAAAAAGAATTTTTCTGATGGATAGTTGTCTTATTAACATTGGAGCAGCTTCTGTCTGTTCCTTGACAGATGGTAATCATTATTAGCATCCAACAATAGTTAATGTGAATATTTTTCCCCACAGCAACCACAGGAGATAGAGAGTTTTATATTATACTCTTTGTGCAAATGAGAAAACTGAACGTTGTGGTGGCCACTGTCTTTGTGAAGGTCACACACAGCCGATCGTTTATGCCCCTGCTCCTTGAGAGCCTGTGCTCCTCTCCTCTCCTTGCTCTGAAGTCAGAACCAGCATTGGACTTGCCCATGTGTTCCCAGGCCTGTGTGTATGTCAGCCTTGATGGTGGTGATGGAGAGGCGCCGACATGTGCACACAGCTCCGTCTCTACCACGCTCTCCTCAGTCACCCTCTCAGGGGAGCCTGCTCTCTCCTCTCTGTCCAAGCTCTCCCTGCTCTGTTTTCCATCAGAGCACTTGGCACCGCATGGCATGGTCTAGGTTTATATATTGACCTGTCTCCTGCCACCAGAGGGGAAGCTCTCTGCCTTTGCTCACTGCTGCAGCATCCGCAATGAGCACAGAGTGGGCACAAAAGAGGCTCTTAAAAACTATTTCCTGAATGGATGCAGACAGTATTCCAGGGATTCAGACAGAGAATTCCAGAGTATTCCAGTGCTCCCTCTTGATGCTGCTTTGATGCTTGATGCTTATTAGGTTGACTACTGAATGCTTAAGAATTATCTTTGGGAGATGGCACCCAAGGATTGTTGTTGTCTATTTCTCTCTGTGCTTCTATATTTTCTGTATTGAGCTTGCATCACTGTATAATTACATTTTGAAGGAGTTAATTTTTATAACATAATGGGAGAAAGCTACCAAAAGTGAAACATTAAAGTCATACTGTAAGGTAATGACTCTTTCCATTTCTTTTACAAGCTTTATATACTATTTTATTGCTTTTACATTTCGAATACTTTTTAAAATGCATGTTGACCTAAGAAAAATGTGGTGCCTCATGTATCAGTTCAAAAGATAAATTATCTCAATTTTCACAAATAGTAGAGTTTACTATAACTTGGGGTAAGTGAGCTTTCATATTGAATCTGTGGTCTTCTTAACTACTCAGTCAGTTTCTGTCCTAAATCTGTGCCTGAAAGAATAGCACTATATGATCATTCTGATTAGAAAAGTAGCGTTGGAAGAAGGTTTTTGAAATACAACTTTTTTACACAGCAAGGATCTTATTTAGATGAAAAATGCTCTCAAAATCATTTGTCATAAAGCCACAACAGTATCCACAACACAGCTACTGGGATGGCTGATATTTTTTTTAAAAACTGCAATATCAAGGATGTACAGTAGAGCACTTGGAACTCATATGTATTATAGTAGAGTTTCTTACAAAGTTAAAAATGCATTTAATGTACAACGTAGCAGTCATTCCTAGAGTTTACCAAGAGAGATGAAACCTATCCACTGGGCGACCTGTGTGCAAATGTCAGCAGCTTCAGTCACAATTGACAGAAACAGGGACAGCCCACATGTCCACAGAAAATGGAATACTGCTTGGCAGCAGAAGGGAGCAAACTCCTGATATGCACAGCATTATGGATGAATTTCAGAAGCATGATACCAAGTGAAAGGAGCCAGACCCAGTACTGTATGAGTCACCTTACATGACATCCTGAGGAAAGCAACACTGTTGGAACAGAAATCAGACCAGCGGCTGCCAGGCCTGGGGACGAGACTGACCACCAGATGCCAACTCTTTGTCCTGATAGAAATACCCTTGCCATGTCTTAGCTGTGCTGATGGTCATACAGCATGTATGCATGCTAATGCATAGAAATTCTGCCTCAGTAAACATGACAAATGTAGCAGTAGATGACCATAAAAAGTGCTGATTTAAACCTAATTCACAAATGTGTTCATCATAATATATAGCTGATTATTCATTTTTTTCAAGTTTCTCTACTGTGATTTGTGCACCATTTTACCCTCCACAGCAAAGGGAAATAACATAGGACCTTGCATGCAGTAGTTGTTCCTAAGTCATTGTTGGATGGTTGAAACCAAGAAGCAAAATAAGTGGAAACATTTAATAATTCCACAGAAGCTGTAACCTTGGAATGTTAATATTAACTAGCAAATTTTAAAATTGCGCCTGATCCTCCTAAAATAATGCTGGTGATGTGAATAGAGTGTAGCTCCTGCTTCCGTTATCTGGTGCTTGAATACAGCTCCCGGTGAGTTAAAATCTGAATTCATTTGGTGACCAATTTTCCAAAGCTGGTGTGCCAAGATGAACCCACTTGAAAACTGTGGGCTCTCGGACTTGGCTGCAAGGCCCATCCGCTGAGGTGGGCTGGCCTAGCATCTGCTGCCTTCATTGTGCTTAATGCTGGATCCATCTGTTTTCTGTCAGAGCCAGTGCCAACAAATTACTAATCTATTAGAGAAACATGGAAATAAGATTGCACTCCTCATTCCTGGCTTTTCCTCTCATATTTTGCTTGGCTTACATATTTGGTTTTTATTTATTTGGGGGAGAAAACTACATTATTGAGTAGGCAAAATGAGGGGGGCTGTGAATCATTTTTTACTCCTACACATTTTTTAAAGATTATAGAAAAAAGATTGTATTAGTGATTATTGATAATATTATTGTTGATGATCATGATGATAGCTATAATTTATTAGGTAATTCTATGCTTGGCACTGTACTAGTCACTTTCTGCCTATTGCCCGTTAATATTGTTACTTTATCTGTCAAAACTCATGTTCCAAGAGGTTAAATAAGTTGTCGAAGGTCATTCCCCTAGAAAGTGTCAGAACCAGTATTCAAATCCAGTTTATACAGCCTGTGCTTTATCTGTTGCTGCCTCTTAAGCCGTTTAAAGCCTTTAGAAACCATTTTTATCCAGGCATGTGAGTTTAATGAGGAAAGTCTTTTAAAGTTTCAAGAAGAAAAGGGAACTTTGTATTTCTTCCACCAAATAGAGGTCTCTATAATTAGAACATATTCCCTTGACATGTGCTTTTGAGTGCCAGTTTGTGAAATCAGCCCAACTGATTGAGGGAAAATAAGACTGGGAGCCCAGCTTTCAATGGGTCTTTCTAAGCATGAGTGCACGCATGCGTGTGGGTGTGCGTGGTGGTTGTGCTCTGATGCACATTCTCCCTGATTGCAGAACACTTCCTGCTGTGCAATGAAGACCAGCTGTGGAACTGAGCAATGCTACTGAAACAGAGCTCTTCTCTTCTTATCACATAAAATGAATGAGAAAGATAGAAGATGAGGACAGGGGTACTGAACATATCAGTTGTTTTCCTTCGTAGTTACTAAAATACAGCCCCTGATGGGCAGTTAAACCCAAGGTGCGGGAACCCAGAGGGACAATATTTCTCTGTGTCATTATGAGCAGCAT
Source organism: Madoqua kirkii (assembly GCA_006408675.1). NCBI lineage: Eukaryota > Metazoa > Chordata > Mammalia > Artiodactyla > Bovidae > Madoqua > Madoqua kirkii. The sequence continues at coordinate 16,696 of SJYC01076903.1, forward strand.
TCTACTTCAGCTGTAAGCAGGATTTAGCAAAACCAAGGGCCTTCATCTTATATCAAGTGCATTATGGGCTTAGTCTGCAATAACCATGTAAATGCTTGTTTTCTAAAACAAGATTAAAGTGTCATTTCATTTCCTTCAAAAGCAAAGCATACATATGTTTTCACTGAATAAAGTTTCTTACCAAATGAGTCACTTACCAAGTGTTGAGAGAGGGAGAGTGGAAACTAGCTACAGAGGAACAGGAAGAATACGTGGATTGATTTCGTTTGCATTCAAGCTACAAATGAGTTTATTTTTAATAAAAGCAAGAGCCGAGGAAGAGCCCTGTATCTCACTGATGTTATCAGACAGTCTGGAGGGAAGGGCTGAGAGGCAGATGGGGTAGGGAGGGGAGAGCCTTCCTCCTGCCACACAGCGGAGTTCTGAGGACTGTGCTCTGGGAAGGCACAGGAAGAGGGGAACACAGCATCTTGTCCACTGCTCTGTGCCCCCCCCCCAGCTCCAGTGTGAGCATAAGGCGCCCTCTCCTCTGAGATGGTGTGATGGGAAAGTAGACGGGGATCGTCCATGTGGTCCCGTGGGACAGCAGCTTCAGAGCAGCCTCAGAATTTTTTTTATAAAAAACTTCAAAATTGATAAACAGTGAATGTTTACCTTCTGTGTTGTGTAAGTGGCTCAGTCATGTCCAACTCTTCGCGACCCTGTGGACCCACCAGGCTCCTCTGTCCATGGAATTCTCCAGGCAAGAATACTGGAGTGGGTTGCCATTCTGTTCTGCAGGGGATTTTCCCAACCCAGAGATCTAACCCAGGTCTCCAGACATTCTTTACCATCTGAATCACCAGGGTTTACTTACAAACAATATCAGGTTGATTATTTCTGCAGTGGCAGGGTATCTTCTTGAAAACATGGTTTGTAGTTGAGATGCTGGCATAAAACACTGACCCGCATGCAACTCAGGGGCACCTGAGGCGATTTGCAATGAACTTCTGCTGTCCCTTCTCTTCCCTTTGATTTTCCTGTCTATTCCAGCTCCTCAGATGGCCAGTGCCTTACTTTCTTGTTCCTCTACAGCCTTTGGACTTCCAGGAATACCCAGGGGAAAGTAGCTGCTACCTTTAACAGGTCACTTTCTGTGCTGATGGAGCACTTTCTTAAGGAGCTTGTCCCAAGACTGGTCTGTCACAGGGCTCAGCGGCTTGTGGCCACTCTGGCCAGCCACTGTGTTTGTAAATAAAGTTTTATTGGAACACAGATGCTCCGATTTGTGTGTGTCACCTCTGGCCACATCAAGGCGGCAATGGCAGTTTAGTTTTGACGGAGATCATCTAGCCCACAAAGCCTAAAATACTCACTCTTCAGGGAGTAATACACTTCATGGACAGCCCTGTGAGAGAGTTCACCGGCAGCACCTAACAAAGAGCTGACATCAGTCACTGTTGAAAACTCAGCTGCTTACAGATTTATAGGGGCCCTTAAGAAAACCTGCTTTCACAATTGTAGCAATGCTGTTACATCGGTGCAGTTTCCTGTTAAGTCTTTGAGAGGCCAGTCAGGGGTGCAGCTAGTGGAATACGGTGTTCAGACCACTTCTATGAGGCCTGTTAGCCATATGACCTTGGGTCAGGCCACTCTGCATACCGCCTCAGGCTCCTCCTCCCTAAAGTGAGGATGCCTGTGACCAGGCTCTCTTAAGCCTGATGAGAGGAGGTAATGCAAAGAACTTGGAGCTGACATTACATACAGGAAACATGAATTGCTGGCTTTTATTGTTGTTGCTGATCTATCCCAGTTTCCGCTAGAAAAACCTGAAGAAGCCCCTCCTCACCTTCAGAATGCGCTCCAGCCTGGGAAGCCGGCTGAGCAGGACCCTCTCCCTCTGCGCCCTTCTCACAGCCGCGCCGGCTCGGCAGTGCCTTGCTCCCAGGTTTGGTCTCGCTGTCAGTGCTGTTGTTCACAGCTTCACCCACAGGGGCTCTCTGTCCTCTTCTGCGTTACCCTCATCCCACCAGTAACCCCCGACCATTTCTGCACCCGTATTTGAGACACTTTAATGGCAACCCACTCCAGTGTTCTTGCCTGGAGAATCTCAGGGACGGGGGAGCCTGGTGGGCTCCTTCTATGAGGTCAGACAGAGTCGGACACGACTGAAGTGACTTAGCAGCAGCACACATATTACATCATTTAATCCTAACAGCAACTCTTCAAGTAGACTAAAATAAAGAGGATCCTCTTTTTTAAAGAAAAGAGACTGAAACCAAGAAAAATTAAAACAACTTACCTAAGGTCACATGGTTGGTATATTCACAGAGTTTTCACTCAGCCCCAGTTCTCCCAGATCCCAGAGCCTGCCCCACAGGATTCCTGGGTCAAGACCCAACATGGTTTTTCAAAGACCTTCACTAAGCGCCGCCCCCCTCCACAGATGACCCCCTGTATCCCTATACCCTACAAGGACTTACTCTTCTTTCTCTTACACTTTCTACAGTGCATTATCTTTTCTGTTTTTGCTTTTGTATTTTTTCTTGTCTTTCCCCTGCTACTTCACCTTGTACACATACAGACACACACACACTCACACTCTTACACTGTGAACTTCTTGAGTATAGGAATTGCATTGTATTTAACCTTACATCCCTTGTGCCTAGAACAGTTATGTTATGTAGATGAGATTCTTCCAGGAAGTGATAAGGACAGATGGAGAAGCACTAATCCATACTCTCCAAACACTTCTCCTTTTACATATATTTCATTTCCACAGTCACTTATTAGGAGGCAGCATATTTTATTGGTTAATTATATTGGTTCCATAATCATTTGGCTTGAGCTTGAACCCTAACCTACTAGCTCTTGATTTTCTTCTTTTGTCAGTGCAGTCATGGTCGTGTCTGTATTTCATATAATTATTGGAGGAATGAATGAAAGCATAGATGCAAAACACTTACCCTGACATCTCACACATAGTGCGTGTGGTTCCGCAGTTATTGTTATCAAAGTGGCATTATACGTGCCTTCAATTTACTTGACTGTAATTTATGTACCCTCAACCAAAATAAAAGGTGTGGAAGGAGAGAGAAAAAAAAAGCTATTGAACTAGTCCAGGCCATCTGCTCTGTGCCCCGTGTGAGCAGGGATGGGGGGGTGAGATTGCACACGCTTATCTCAGTCTCAGACCCTGCCTGCTTCCTGTAGTGCCACCATCCTGCTTTGCTGAGTGCCATGCTTGTGCTTAAAACTTACTTAAAAGACATGGCGCCAGGTACAATCCAGCCACTTTATCTGGTGCTCAAGCAAAAAAAAAAAAATCTCTAGACACCAGAGAAAAGCCGACTGGGTTGGACTCATTGCAGGTTTCCACATGGCCCCTCCTGTGGGGTCTTGAAGGGTAATTTTGACCACATGCGCATGGTCATGTTCCTTGCACCTTCGGAACACTTTATTGTCATGTAGTGGAGAAGGCGATGGCACCCCACTCCAATACTCTTGCCTGGAAAATCCCATGACCAGAGGAGCCTGGTGGACTACAGCCCATGGGGTTTCTTTCAAAGGGTCGGACACGACTGAGCGACTTCACTTTCACTTTTCACTTTCATGCATTGGAGAAGGAAACGGCAACCCACTCCAGTGTTCTCGCCTGGAAAATCCCAAGGATGGGGGAGCCTGGTGGGCTGCCATCTATGAGGTCGCACAGAGTCGGACATGACTGAAGCGACTTAGCAGCAGCAGCAGTGATATACTGTTGCAATCTCAGATTGGAGTACATCTAGGGACTGGGGGCTAAAATAATTACTTTGCTTGAATTTTGGTAAGAACTGAGGTATTGAATGAGCTGAAGCACCACTCAGCACTCCATCTGTATCCGTGCAGAGATGGTTTCAGAGGTCAGCCTGGGTTTCTGTCCATGTTGCAGTCACTAATCCATACTCTCCAAACACTTCTCCTTTTACATATATTTCATTTCCACAGTCACTTATTAGGAGGCAGCATATTTTATTGGTTAATTATATTGGTTCCATAATCATTTGGCTTGAGCTTGAACCCTAACCTACTAGCTCTTGATTTTCTTCTTTTGTCAGTGCAGTCATGGTCGTGTCTGTATTTCATATAATTATTGGAGGAATGAATGAAAGCATAGATGCAAAACACTTACCCTGACATCTCACACATAGTGCGTGTGGTTCCGCAGTTATTGTTATCAAAGTGGCATTATACGTGCCTTCAATTTACTTGACTGTAACTTATGTACCCTCAACCAAAATAAAAGGTGTGGAAGGAGAGAGAAAAAAAAAGCTATTGAACTAGTCCAGGCCATCTGCTCTGTGCCCCGTGTGAGCAGGGATTGGGGGGTGAGATTGCACACGCTTATCTCAGTCTCAGACCCTGCCTGCTTCCTGTAGTGCCACCATCCTGCTTTGCTGAGTGCCATGCTTGTGCTTAAAACTTACTTAAAAGACATGGCGCCAGGTACAATCCAGCCACTTTATCTGGTGCTCAAGCAAAAAAAAAAAAATCTCTAGACACCAGAGAAAAGCCGACTGGGTTGGACTCATTGCAGGTTTCCACATGGCCCCTCCTGTGGGGTCTTGAAGGGTAATTTTGACCACATGCGCATGGTCATGTTCCTTGCACCTTCGGAACACTTTATTGTCATGTAGTGGAGAAGGCGATGGCACCCCACTCCAATACTCTTGCCTGGAAAATCCCATGACCAGAGGAGCCTGGTGGACTACAGCCCATGGGGTTTCTTTCAAAGGGTCGGACACGACTGAGCGACTTCACTTTCACTTTTCACTTTCATGCATTGGAGAAGGAAACGGCAACCCACTCCAGTGTTCTCGCCTGGAAAATCCCAAGGATGGGGGAGCCTGGTGGGCTGCCATCTATGAGGTCGCACAGAGTCGGACATGACTGAAGCGACTTAGCAGCAGCAGCAGTGATATACTGTTGCAATCTCAGATTGGAGTACATCTAGGGACTGGGGGCTAAAATAATTACTTTGCTTGAATTTTGGTAAGAACTGAGGTATTGAATGAGCTGAAGCACCACTCAGCACTCCATCTGTATCCGTGCAGAGATGGTTTCAGAGGTCAGCCTGGGTTTCTGTCCATGTTGCAGTGTCCTTTGTGGCTCTTTGCCTTTGGAATGTTCAGGGATCATGTGTTTTGAGACAGCCAACCTCGTCAGCACCAATGGGGAAGGGTTAATGAGGATAATGACTAATATTCTGTGTTGATCATGTTGTTGGACCAAAAGTACTTCCAGTGAATGTTTTCACAAGTTCAGATATTAAGAACAAGGCTCTAATTTCTGTTTGATTTTTGTTTAGGTAACTACTCCAGACCCCCAACGTACAGTGGGGTGCCCAGTGCAAGCTACAGCGGCCCAGGGCCCAGCATGGGCGTCAATGCCAACAGTCAGATGCATGGACAGGGGCCAAGCCAGCCGTGTGGTGCCATGCCCTTGGGACGAGTGCCATCCACAGGCATGCAGAACAGACCATTTCCTGGAAACATGAGCAGCATGACCCCCAGTTCTCCTGGCATGTCTCAGCAAGGGGGTCCAGGAATGGGGCCACCAATGCCAACCGTGAACCGTAAGGCACAGGAGGCAGCTGCTGCAGTGATGCAGGCCGCTGCGAACTCGGCACAAAGCAGGTATGCCATCGGGCGGGCGGTCTGCGCGGACATGTGCGCACGCGCCGAGCCAGAATCAGTCACCCCGTCAGTGGGGGTGGAGAGCAGCAGAGGGCCACTGTGCTTGGCCTCCCCTTTTAAGTTACATGTCCTCTATCAGTGAGGCCAGAGAAGTAAATGATAGACTGTGTTCTACGAGACATGGAAGAAGGAATCAGTCAGTTATAGGAGGTTATTTGAAATGGCTGAGAAGAGTCACCGCACTAGCCACCCAAAGCCAGTGGTTCAAGGCGCCTCTGTGGTTCCATTTAACACAGCGAGGCCTAGGCAGGAGACTATAAAGCCTGGAAAGTGGCCCAAATCTAAACATTCAAAAAGAATGCCTCCTTTTTTTGTTTTTAACCTCACTGTAGAAATCCTTATGAAATAGGAACTTTGTGCACATATGTGTACTGTGTGTGTTTGTCTAAATGTATACGTGTGAGATTTATTGCTTCATGTTCTTATGTTGTACTTTTATTTTTCTGGGCATATGTCTCTCTCTGTCCAAATCAAAAGGCAGTTAGCAAAACAACGATTGTATTTCTGAACATTTAAGTTGATAGAGCAAGGCTTTAGCCTCAATTATTCACTTGTTTTTAATCCTGAAAAAAGTCTTGAAGTAAATACTAGACTTGTTTTAAACTAATTGAATTAAAACTTCATGAGGCAAAGTGACTATGTTTTAAAAGACTCAAATGAAAGAAATGTTTGAATTTTGTTTAACATATGTTAAGATGTTTAAAACAAAGGAAACTGAAAGATATGCAGTCCATGGGATCGCATAGTCAGACATGACTGAGCGACTGAACAATATGGTATCTTCAGGAGGAAAAATAGAAGATTCTGATTTTGTCGAGGTGGAATAAGAGCGTGTGTGTGTGTGTGTGTGTGTGTGTGTGTAAATATATCCTTTTGTTACTTTTCCTCTGAAGCTGCTATTTGAGAATGTTAGGGACCCTTCCAGTCTCACTATTTGCTCTACAAAATAATAAATTTCCTTTGAGGAATCAAAATGAAAGTCAGATTCTCTCTCCTACCCCCTCCCCCTACCTTTCTCACTCTTATCCATGTTACAGTGACTTAGAATCTTCTGAACGCTGGCACTATACCTCTGAACTGAACCTATGGCTGCAGAGAGAATGTTTTAATATACCTGTCTGTGAGGACTGATTGGGCCCATCCAGTTGAAGTTCTAATTTAGGTTTAAATGAACTGTCCATTGTCACAACTCAAAAAGTACATAAGTTATTTCCTTTTTAAGGAGAAAATATTTGATTGCATTTGACATGAAGCCTTGAGTAGTGAGCTGGGAAGACTATAACTGTAGAGATTAAAACATAGTTGTCTGATAAAAAGCTTTGCTGTGTTCCCTTTCTGAATCAGTTTATATATAATTTTATATAAATTAATATATAAGTATACATCAAGTGTTTTCAGTTTCTTTTTCTAATCAATAGACCATTCCAAAGTCTTGCCTTCACATTCCGCCCATCAGAGCTCTAATACGGAGTATCAGGCTACCCTCTATAAGCCACCACACCTTGGTGTGGAGATAACGTAATGGACGGGGGATTCATACTTGTCTACAGAACAAATCCAAAGAAGCTGTTCTTCTGTTCTACTTTAGGCCACCATACATTAGGTCGCCTGCTTATCCCAGCCAGTCTGGGGCTGGCGGACGCCCCATGTTTTCTTCCCAGCACCCCAACTATGCAACTCTCAGGCTCCCATGATGCACCAGCCTGACCAGTACGGGTAGGTAGCCACACACCCTGACTTGCTGCGGGACCTGGGCATTTGTTTAAACTGTTAATGAACATGCCATCTGGCTGCAAAAGGAACACCCAAAGCAGGAGCGTGAAAGACCTAAGAGAAGACCCATCTCAGAGGGGGTTGTCTTTTGTTTATTTTTGTTTGTTTTGGGTTTTTGTTTGTTTTGTTCTGTTTCGTTTTCTCATCCTCCCCGGCAGTACTGTGGTAGTTTGGTAGAGACCTGCATGTCGCCCCACCACCACCCCCCCGATTGTGTCTCTGCATGGCTTCGGCATGGCTTCTTTCCTTCGTGCCTGAGAGGGAAACAAAAACTTTTATCCACGTAAAAGTAATGAAGTCACCTGCTCCGGCGTCATGTCCCCCATCTTTGTTGTCGTGTTGTCTAGGACTTGTGTTGTGCAGCAGTGTTATCATGACCGTGTTACTGTCATTCCTGCCACAACAGTGACCTGCTTCCACACCCGCCCTGAATTCACAGAGCAGTAGGCTCATTGACGAGAGCTCCACGCAGGAGGCAGGGCTGGGGTTATTAATAGGACTTGGGAGGGTCTAGTGACATCACTGAGCAAACATCTGTATCAAAGATTTCTATTTCCTATTTCTATTTCCAAAGATTTCTATTTCTATTTCCTTCTCCCAAAGGAGGATTAGAATATCGAAGTCACCAGGAAAATACAACCAAATAATCCAACACAGGATTTTTTTCCCCAAACACAGTGTTGCCATATTATTATCAGTTTCAACACAGGAATTACATACAGCAACAAAAAGTATCTCTCTTCTTTCCTGCTACAAAACTGTAATATCAGACTGTCACTGTCTTTAGGTTAGTAAATAATCTTAAAGTATATTATTATTGGGTGTTTAAGCAAAAATATTGTTAGTGATCTTATTTAACATATAGTAATGATGAAATTACCTCTTATAGATTGAATTGTGTTCAGGAGCTGCTTTCAGTAGAAGATAGAACATTTTTGTAAAATAAAAACAGGGAACAATCAACTAGCTTTGTTTAAAGACTAAACTTACATAATTGTGTTTTCACTACTCGTTATGAATGTATACAGCTTTTTAATATATTAGGCAACAAATGCAAATGATAATTTTGCCATTGAAAGTTCTAGATCCTGTAAACACGGTCTTAATTGTCCCAACAAATAAAGAGTTCTGTAAACATAATCCTAAAATTGAAATAAGTATGGAATGAGGTAAACATACTTACTTTGGAGAAATTGCCTTTTGTCTTTTTTCCTTTCTTGTGCTATAATCAAGGTCACTTCCTGAGTTGGTAGGAAGATATGAGGGGAAAAAAGCATTTATCATCAGCTGCTAATCCATAGGCTCTGTCCTTTACCAACTCAGGAGTCCTATTTAGACCCACAAAGCCAGTTTGGCTGGGCCTTGCCAAGCCACATTAAGCAGCTGTGTAAAATGAATTTAAATGGCATGCATCAGAGTAAAATCTCTTCCACTGGGGCAGAAAATCAATGTTCGCCAACCAGCACGAGAAGATCAGATCTGCATTTTAGCCAGCAGCATCCAGATAGCTGCCTCAGAATTCAGCACCTCCTCCTTAATTAAAAATAAGGAAAAGAAAGATGTTGGTGTAAGTCCGTAAATTGTATGAAACCCACTTGGCAAAGGCTCATCCTTGCAGCCCCATTCCTGTTAGCTCTGAATTTTGCCGTTTGTGTTTACACTATTCTTTCTGAAAAATAAAGTTTTATTTCTGTTTTAAATCTTCCTTCCTTTGCAATATATATCCTGTTGTGCCCTCCCTTTTTTTTTAAAAGCAGAAGCTTGAATGTGAGAAAGCGTGCGTAGTACATGTTTCAGTGCTGGAGGTTAGGAAATTTGATTTTCAGCATCATTTTTGCTTTACCTAATACCTCCTTGCAGCAAATTGTGTTTTTGCTTTTGTTTTCTTTCCTCATGGATAGCTCTGTGAGGTTAAAGTTAGGTTGGCAACTTGAAAAAGCAGTTCCTAAATGGCAGATTTTAGGGAAGAAATAGCTCAAACCTTTCAAAAACACAGTATTCAGAATTTGTTATAATGTCTTCTTTCTCAAGTCAGAATCCCAAAGGGCCTAGAGCCTGTGAGGAAATCTGAGAAAGACAGTGATGAAGGGAGGGAGTGAGTGTGAGAGAGTGTGTGTGTGTGTACATTTAGAGACAGAAAGCTAACTGCAAAAATGAAGGGTTATGGCAATTATGCTTCATAGTTTCTCAGCTAGTTGGATATAAGATAGTTTAGAGCAAAAAAAATAGATTTAACTAGTTTTATTATTTTCTTTTTTAAGAGTGGCACTGAATAAGTTAAGAAACATATGGATGAATCAATTTTTGTCACCTTTTGAGTGAAGGACTCCCTCATTTTGATTTTCAGACAATTTACAATAGAATGTTATGACTCTTACTATTCAGTTACTAGATTAGCTGCATAATACTAGCTAGTAAATTGAAATGAACAGTTTGTATGTAATGTCTGTCCAAGCTACCCCCCATACACACTTGATATACTTTTTACTCAGAAGATGCCTTGCCGTGTTCATTCTTCAAACATTTCTAGATAATGTTCTGCTCTTTTGAAGCCATGAGAAGCAGAGAGTGGGAAATACAAGTTGTCATACTAAAAGCCTAGTCAGAGCTGGCAGATGACGTTCGTATTCAGTCCAATTCTGACGGCAGTATGTAGCATCACTTTGGAAGAATTCTGAGACATTGTCAAAGTGCAGGCGAGCCGAAGTTGGCCAGCAGTTTAGGAAAGATGTTGACTTACTGCTTCTAAAGAAGCATTTCCATGCATCCCAAGCTGTAACATAGTTCTTCATTTTTGTTGAATGATTGACCTCTGTGCTTAACACACATAGACACACATGTGAAATCAACTTTCCTCATTTAGTGTGTTTTACTTTCATTCATTCATTCTAGGTGCCACCCACCTGGTATTGTCCAACAACTGACATTTTTGCTCAATACAGCTGATCTGTGGATTTGGATATTTCACATTATCCAGATTTTTTTGTTTTTCCTTAGAAATGAGCTCCAAGGAATATGCATGACTTCAGTGAATTTACAGAAGACCTGGCAAGCCCTAGATCTTTAGGCCGTAGTAGATTTTTATTCCTTGAAGTCAGCCAACCAGAGCACCTCCTGTAGCTCTACCTTAATCATGTCTCTAGTGGCTTGAGATGGTTTGTGTCAAAGTCCTGGCAGAGAACTTTAGAGTAGTAATATTTTCATCAGAATTGATTCCAAGAGGATATAGAGTTCCACTTGTACAGTAACAGAATTTTAGAGCTGGAAGGACTTTAGATGTCATCCAGTCTGTACCCCTTAGTTTTATGATGAAGAAAGCCAAGACACTCAACATTACTGCCGTGGTTATTTAGTTACAGGAGGGGCAAAGCAGACCCCAGGGCCAGTCTTCTGGGCCTACTGCTCTTCCTGCTACTTAGTGCTGTCTCTTTAGATTGTCTTTTAAAAAAAAAAAAAAAAAGCTCTCCTAATTTTAGTTCTCTGTTATATTCAAAGGCAGATCTACTATTAGAAAGCAGATATTCATCAGTGTCTTACTGGCGACCCAACTTTATGTGTTGAGGTGTGGACTACTTGTCTTCATCAGAGGCTCTGTTGCACCTGGAAGGAAGGCAGTGCTCTGCTGCTCCCCAGGCAAACTCCCTGTGCGTGACAGGGAGTTTGTTTCTGGAGCCACACACCTCATGAGATGGAGTGACAGTTTACTTGGTGGCACACAGTTGGGCTTGTATTTCTATCCTTTTCACCCTTTGATTGCCTGCCAATTACACTTTAACATTTTGCATTTATTCTTGAGACTGGAGTATAGCTGTTGAAGTAAGAATTCTGAGCTGTGCAAGAATAGAAACAGTTGGCATTTTTATGAATGCGTACATTTTCATGATGCTGTTACAAGCCATATCTGTCATCCTTTTCTGTCCCTGAGAAACTCCCCAGTGAACTAACTGAATATCAGATGGAGGAAAACTCTCAGACTGCTTAGTTTTTTTGTTGTTGTTGTTTTTAAAGGAAGCAAAAATGAGTCAGTTTGAAAAGTCTCATTTCTCCTGTCTAGAAGGAATTGTTATTCTGAATATCACAACCCTGAGTCTGGAGACCCACATTTTAATTCTTTCTTAAGTCATACTGAAAGATCAGACAACTGAAATTTAAATGTTTTTGTTTTTAGTAAAGTAGGAAATTAGAGATTTTAATTAATACTGATTTTCAGTCTTTGCCACTCTTTAACAAGGTGTATAAATTTCATGAAGTCTTGGTAGCTGGATCAGTAGCAACCTAACTGCTGGTGCTGAGATGGGTAACTGTTCTGTGAGAGTCTCAGCAGTGGTTTCTCTGCTTGGAAATGGCACACACACCCAGGCGGGTTGGTGTGTCCTTGTGGGCCTCCATAGGCGCTTATGTCTGTCCTCTGTGCATGTGCACACGCACACATGCACACACCTTCCAGCAACTGTTCTTTAGTGAGATGTATTTATAATTCATTTTCCCTGTTGCTGTTTGCCAGCAAGGCACTTTTTCTCTCTTATTTCCTTGAAGCCAGTGACGCAGCTCTGCTGATGGGCAAAGAGCCACTGGTGTGGAAACATAGTGATGGAGATAGTGCATTAATGTGTCAAAGGGAAGGGGAAGAAACGTATGTATGTCAGGCCTCAGCTACATGGGGCTTGAAGAGCTTGGAGTGATCTGTGTTCACTAAGAATTTAGCCCTTTGGATTTTGGCCAATTAGGTCTTGAAATAATAGCTATGATCTGAAAAGCCATGTTATTGAAAGACAAAGCAAAAAGATTTCAAAGACTTAAATAGAGTTTTAATTTTTGCAATTAAATATAAGCCTTTGCTTTAACACCTAAACATTATGCTTTCATTTTTAGCTCCTTTTTTTCTTTCAAAATTCAAAATTTGAATGAATATTACTATGTTAGTATTTTAAGATTATGATTTCAAACAAATCTTTCCGTTTCAGAATAACTATGGCAGCCATAAACTACATTTATTAGTCTTCAAATTAAAAAAAAAATTAAAAGACCAGGAGAAATTGTTTTTTAAAGTTTAATGAGATCCAAGGAATCAAAGTATGAAATGTACAGCAAACCTTTTAATAGATTAGAGTCTGTGAAGTTCTTTAAATGACTGGATATTATCTAGAGAGATTTTTAAATAAAAACACACAGCCTCACCCCAGTCTCACGCCAGTGAGGCTCATGAGCCTGTATTTATTGTTGTAATCTGAGGGAATCCTGGTGTGGGGACCAGCACAGTTCTGGGGCCTGTGTTAGAAATTCCTGCAGCTGAAGAGCCCTAATGAAAAACGGAGGGAGGAGACAGGACAAGCCTGAGCTCAGACAACCTGTGCTTTGTACCTGGTAGATAATGGCTGAAAACAACTGGACCAGAGCTGGGGACACTGGGTAGAATTAGGAGAGACTCATGTTTAAACAGACCTGATACCTTAACTCGGGCTTAGGCGATCTTTTGTCTCATTTTCTACCTCTGAGTATCCTCTCAGATAACAGTAGCTTCCTAATACTCTGATATTCCAAGCTCCCCTCCATACATAGGCCTGCTTTCTCAGAAGGTCTCCCGTCCGTGTCCCAGTCTGAACCTCTTACAGGGTGCCATCCTTGCTGCCTAAGCGAGCTCACAGTGGCATGTGTATTGGATCGGGTTCTTACTAACCAGATGGCTGTCCCGTCAGTGGAACGCATGCCCCTCTTCTCTCATCCAGGCCTCTTGTCTGCGTGTCTGACCTCATGGGCTTCATGACAGCTGCCTCCACATACCACATACTAACACTGGACAAACAGATTAGCATATCTGGAATCAGCATTGCAGTCCACCCATGAAAAAATCAGCAACAGAGCCCAGTCAGTCCCAGCTATTCAGAGTTGTTCAAGTGCAGCTGTTGAGTGATCACAAATATGTCAGGTAGTACTGCTGGCCTCAGCCCCAACCTGCAGGGCTCTCAGGCTGAAATCTGGAAGTGTCAAGTGGTTGCCAGCCTGAAATCTCATAACCTCAACAGAGTTTCGGATGAAGGCAACAGGAAGAGTTTATAAGTGGTGAAGAAGATGTAATCCAGTCTGGGCAGGGAAGGTGTCGCGGGTGACCGTGTGAAGATCACAGGTGGAAAGGAGGCTGGATTCTCGGACAGCTCAGAGCACCTCTCAACTGGTAGCAGCGAGGCTGTGGGAGCAACTCCCTGCGGCTGTCCTGATCTTGACCTTCATTCTTATATTTAGCTCCATTTCCATTGTATTTTAAAATACCCAACCATAAGGTGGTGCCATTGGTAAAGAATCTGCCTCCATTGCAGGAGGTGTAAGAGACACAGGTTCAATCCCTGGATTGGGAAGATCTCCTGGAATAGAATGGCAGCCCACTCCAGTAGTCTTGCCTGAGAAATTCCATGGGCAAGAGGAGCCTGGCAGACTACAGTTCATGGAGTCACGAAGAGTCAGACATGGCTGAGCACACACAAGGTTTTGTCGCTTGTTAACTCTTACTGGAATAGTTTTGACTGTTAAAAACCTACCGGGAAGAACTTACTGGATCCTGCCTTTCCTGCTTCTTTGATCAACTGGGATAGACATAAACAACTGTAGTGTTGCTCAGCTGCCAGGCCTTTCCTGCCACATTTTAACCCTAATTTTGAATAGTGTTTCACCAAATTAAGTAACTTTGTAGTACTGATATGTTTCCTGACACTGCAGCCCTGGACAAGTGCATTCCTCATTAGAGGGTTTTGTTGTTGCTATGGTAAAGCATATGAAATGCAGATCTCAGGACTCAAGTTCTGTTTGTTTTTCAGCCAACAGACTGGTCCACTAGAGTCTAAGAAGTCTAAGAATGGTTCACTGGGCTGTAAGAAGTCTAAGAATGATCCATTAGGGTCTGAGAAGTCTTAAGAATGGTCTGTTAGGGTCTAAAAAGTCTGAATTTGCATGAGATTTGTGCCCTCCTTGTTGTTCCCTCCTAAAACAGTACACGGGTCAACTCGTTTACAGCTACTAACTGGCTCCTCAGTACTTGTCATGCTGGTTTGCTCCCTGTGTATAAGATGCCTATACCTCCAAGGAGACCCATTCCTGTGTCAGCTCTCTCCCCCTTATGGCTTGTACACATGCAGGGAGTGTCTTGGGATGAGGTTGGGAACTTTCCATTAGGGTCTGAGAAGTCTTAAGAATGGTCTGTTAGGGTCTAAAAAGTCTGAATTTGCATGAGATTTGTGCCCTCCTTGTTGTTCCCTCGTAAAACAGTACACGGGTCAACTCGTTTACAGCTACTAACTGGCTCCTCAGTACTTGTCATGCTGGTTTGCTCCCTGTGTACAAGATGCCTATACCTCCAAGGAGACCCATTCCTGTGTCAGCTCTCTCTCCCTTATGGCTTGTACACATGCAGGGAGTGTCTTGGGATGAGGTTGGGAACTCCTGTCACTGACAAAGAGTAGTCCCCTTTATAAGTCACTGGAGATCTTGAATGGTATTATGATCTCAAGATAAACTTTCTTAAAACAAAGATCTTGAATATCATGCAGTTAGAACGGGACACTTTTTTCTTTCTATGGAGGACATCAGTGGCAACTCACTTTTTCTTTCACAAGGTTCAACAGATCCCATTTTTACCAGACAAGGGAACTGTGCACCAGTTGTGGCTTATTAGAGGCTAGTTGGAAGCCACAAGTGCCAGCATCCACAAAGATCTGGGGTCACCTCTTGCTCCAGGAAAGACAGATTTGGGGCCCAGTGCTGCCCCCTCTGGCTTTCTTAATACCCTGCACTTCAGTTCAGTTCAGTCACTTACTCGTGTCCAGCTCTTTGCAACCCCATGGACTGCAGCATGTCAGGCCACCCTGTCCATCACCAACTCCTGGAACTTACTCAAACTCATGTCCATTGAGTCAGTGATGCCATCCAACCATCTCATCCTCTGTCGTCCCCTTCTCCTCCCACCTTCAATCTTTCCCAGCATCAGAGTCTTTTCAGATGAGTCAGTTCTTCACATCAGGTGGGAAAAGTATTGGAGTTTCAGCTTCAGCATCGGTCCTTCCAGTGAATATTCAGGACTGATTTCCTTTAGAATGTGCTGGTTGGATCTCCTTGCTGTCTGAGGGACTCACGAGCCTTCTCCAACACCACAGTTCAAAAGCATCAATTCTTCAGCGCTCAGCTTTCATTATAGTCCAACTCTCACACTTGCACTTGAGAGAAGCATTGATGTCAAAATCTCTGAATGTAGCATCTTCAAAAGGGAGACTTTTAGTCATTTTTATATGATTGCCAGTAAACATTTCATAATAACAGAACAATGGGCTGAAAAAACCGAAATCAACTTTGAGATCAAGAGAACATTCCTAGTTATCAATTACCAAACTTAAGGCAGCCAGAGAGTTTTTGCATTTCTTCAAACCCCGACAAGGAAGTCTCTCACTTCAGAAGCCTGGAGCTCTATTCTCCTGGCTGCTTTGCGAAACAAGGTGAAGACCAGTCAGCGGCTTTAGGAACAACTGAAACTAGTTACCTGCACGGAGGCAAAAAGGAAGTACTAAATCTCCAAATTGCACTGCTGGTGGCATTTTCGAGTGAGTGCCAGGAACAGGACTGATAACAGATTGGAGCCCTCTGAGAAGTGCACAGAGTAGTTAACAAAAAGGGACACAAACTTTCTGGTGTGGGCTTCTAGGAAGTTCAGGATAGCATATGCGGGATCCCTCCATGCTTGGTTGTAACCATTTCACTGAGATGCGGGGTGAAGGAGACAAGAGACGAGCAGGAGGAACACTTCAGGCACAGGCAGACCCTGTGGGCACCGCTGTGTTACACAAGCCCGTGGCAGAGACCTGCATAGAAGAAATTCTACTCAGAAGAGTTATCTGCAAATGTGCACTCAGGAAAGATGGTTCTAGAGAACAGGCTAACCGTTGTCACCGCCTCTACTGGTAGGGCCTTCTTCATAGAGATGTCGAATGTTATTACATTCCTCTTTGCCCACCCTTAAAAGAAAAGAACTTAAATGTGTCAATTACCAAAGGGTTTGGGGTGTTACTAATTCATATCTGGGAAATGACTGATGACTTGCTCTAACCAGTTTGTTGCTGGCGTCATACCCATTTGAGTTCTCTCTAAGGGAACAGGCTCCCTTAGAAAGAGAATCATGTTCACAACAAGGAGAAGACCTTAGAAAACAGATCAACAAGCCTTGTAAAGGGTGTCCCTGCCTAGGGAGGAAGGATGAATGAATGAATGGACTCACCCTCTGCTTTCCAGACTTGCATCTCCAGCTGCCTCTTGGCCATTGCCTCGGGCAGCTCAGGGCCACTCAGACCCCATGTGTCCAAGGCCCAGCTCCTGTCCCCTGACGTCTTCCCTCACAGCAGCTGCCCCGCACCTGCCCCTCGTGCAGCCAGGAGACATCCCGGCCATGTTTCTTACCCCCCAGCGTCTGACTCATCCCCAGGTTCTGCCAGGTTACCTCTAAGGCAGCGCTCAGCCACCTGTTGCTCCCCACTCAGCCTGGCTCCACACACCGCCTTCTCTTACCTGGACTCTCATGAGAACCTCACACCTGTTGCCTTCTGTTCATTCCTCCCGCCTCAGGTATGCCCGCAGAGGACCATGCCTCTGAAATACACATCCTTTGCTGCCATTTCTCCCACTTAAAACCCCTAACCTCTGTCAGCTCCTCTGAGGGTATAGGCAAAAGAACTGAAGCCTCATGTGACCTGGTCCTTCCCTCCTTCTCATCTGTCTTCTCTCCTCTCCTCTCCTCTGTCACCTGATTAAGTCCCATTCCATCCCTCAGATTTCACCTGAGGAGCGGCTTGGGCCCTGTATCCCTTCCTCAGGGAATGCGCCTTGGCCTCCTCAGGTGGGCCTGTCCATGCCTGAGGCTCGGGCCCCGTATCCCTTCCTCAGGGAACGCTCCCTGGCCTCCTCAGGTGAGCCTGTAAATGCCTAAGGCTCTCCTCCTGCCTTACCGCCTTTCTCCCTCACCTCTCAGTGAGACTGTTTGCATCCGTGTAAGCACCCCCAGTGCTCACACTTCCCCATGACCCACCCAGTGTGCTTGCTGTTGGCCACTCCCAGCTCTGGTGCCCTGACTTGTCTGCCTTTCTCTGGGCCCACTGGTGTGCTCCTTCCTCCCTTACCCTCCCACACCCATCGTGAACACATGACTGTAACTGTCAGCTACGCAGAGGGCATTTCTGATTAATTTTGTCATTAATAACATGTCTTCCTGAGTGAGATGGGTGTGATAGTTTTATTAAAAGTAGCATGTGGCTGTGCATCTTCCCAGGAGCCTACAGTTTTTTAAGTCACTGGCACTCGCGTTTGTTCTTTGTCTCAGTGTCAGTGCTGCTTTACCTTCACAGGGTTGATTTCTAGCCAGAGCAACTGGCTCGTTGAGATTATAACATGATTTCACCCCTAGAACTATAGTTGTTTTGTTATGACAGGTGTATTCATGGATTAGCCACACCAAAAGAGGGCTGCAGCTCAGACAGCTTTTGCTTTCCTTCTGATTGTGTTGTTTTGGGGGCAGAGCTAGTGATTTTCACTCTTCAGATATTAAATTTAGAATACAGTAAGTCTACTACATATGAACAAGTTCTGTTTCAAGAGGGTGTTCATAAGTCCAGTTGGTTCATATCCAACAAAGTAAGTTTGTAAGTCCAAGCTGCATTTTCACTCATGCTTTATGTTGATGACACACATGTTCACATCTTTGAAAGTTTGCAACTTGAAGGTTTGTCTGCAGAGGACTTACTGTAATCTTGACTGAGTGTGTCCCTCTTGGTATTGCTTTGGAAGAGCTGCTGTATAACTTAGGTTGCAAGTCTGTTTCACCAGTGATCTGGAGCCATATGTGCAAAATGTTTGTTTATAAAACAATTGAAATAGGGCATCCTGTATGATATTGTGTATGCAATGGGAATGTATCCTCTCCAAAGATAAACTGCTGAAATTGAGCTTTTCAGAGTTAGATGTTCCTGGTTCTGATAGCTTTGGGTTTTAAATGAGAAAATGCCCTAAATTTCAGTGTTAGTCTCATTTATTTTTTCAGTAAGCAATCTTTTCTGGCTTTATAACTTAAACTATGTTTCTGGCTTCATAACTTAAACTAAGTCCATAGTGACAGTTCATATAGAGAAAGATAACGTGTGTTTGGTAGTCATGCCATTCTCCAGTAAAGCATGTTCTTTTTGACTCGGGAATGGTGTCTCCAGTGCTGGAACTCTTCAGAGTGGAGCGTCCCTCTTTGTGTCTTTGCCACTGGGGCTTTATAGTGACATCACTCCCATGGTGTCTGTTTCCAACATACTTCTTCTGTCTGCCCCTAGTGGGTTAGTTGCTAAGTTGTGTGAGACTCTTGGTACCCCATGTACTACAGCCCACCAGACTCCTTTGTCCGTGGGATTCTCCAAGCAAGAATACTGGAGTGGGTTGCCATTTCCTTCTCCAGGGGAATCTTCCTGACCCAGGAATCAAACCCAGGTCTCCTGCATTACAGACAGATTCTTTACCTACTGAGCTACAAAGTAAGCCCTCTGTCTGCCCCTACCCTTCTCCGAAGAGCTGTATCAGAAATCAGTTCATTCTCAGAATGAACATTTTACACATTCCAGTCTATCCCTGTTAAAAGAATAGTAGTGAATGCTAAAACAATATGACCTAAATATTCTTTTTAAACACCAGAATCATCTACAGACTTTATTCTACTTTACATTTTATCGTAGTGGACTTTAAAACAAGATATTTATAAATGTGTGGTTCTCTTTATTGAATTCATACTTATATTTCACCTGCTAAATTCAGACTGTAGTGGGAAGCTGTGTTCTCCTTTCTGTTTTCACAGTGAACCATTGGAAATGGTCACTTTAAAAATCTGTGTTTGCTTCTGGGATTTTTTCCCACAGAGCCAGCCCATTATTGGCAGATTTATGTGTCATGTCTGAGAAATCTCCCACATGAATAAAAGGAGGATCTGAGAAAACCTGCTGGTGTGTGTGTAGACTGAGGAGCAGGCAGGAACGGTGCTGGATGGAAATGCAAACAGGCAGGCTCTGTGTCTGAATTATTCTCATTGTGATGACCTCCTTCTTGTCATGGAATGACAGATCTTAGACACCTAGGTCTAGTCCCAGCTGAAGACTGATTAAAGTTCCTTTGGTTCATTCTGCAAGTCCACGCTTCTAAATGACAGCCCCGCACATCACATCTCGACACTTCCAGACTGGGGGGTCATGCCAGGCTGTACCTTGGCCCCACCAGCACAGGGCCATGTAGTTAAGTGCCTTGCGGTTTGTGGAGCCACCAACAGTCATTTTCACAGGACTCAGACCAATAGCCACCTCAGCAGCATAACAGCAACAAAAAGTCATTTTCAGGTGTTTATCAGCTCACACTTCTCAGACATTATTTGGCCTCCATTGCCACAGCCATTGTGGGTAGTGAATCTATGGCATCAGGAGAGCATCATTCATGATAAAAACCATCTGAGCCTGTAGACCCGCTAGAAACTGCAGCCCAGCAGTTCACACACCCAAAGATCAAGGTCAGAGCCCTCTGCTCTTCCATTTGGGCAGCATTTTATGTTGAAAATGTTTCCCTTGTATGAGTTTGTATTTTTGGCTGTTTTTGTGTTGTTGCTCTTGTTTCCTTTTGAAAAAAAGGAACTGTCTTGTGACTGCTTTGCGCTCCTGATTCTGTTTGGAGCACTCCAGATATTGTAGTGTCAGAAAGAGCTGGAGGTCCATGAGCACTGCCTCTGGTCCTGGAAGTGGTCAGCCGCCCGGGCCCAGTCACGTTAGCTTTTTGTCATGAGCCTTGGAAATGTTCTTGTTGGTGGCTCCACAGTATTTGGATCACTCAGCCTAATCAAAGAGGCCACCATCTTCGGTTTCATTCCAAAAAACAAATTGTCTCCATTTCCAAAATTCAACAGAGGCCATTGAAAGCTCTTTTTTAGTATAAAGCCCATTTTGCTTGTTCAAAATTACCAGTAGTCTTGGCAGTAGTTTCCAGAGCAGTCATGAATAGGGTTTGCTCTGTGATGATGACAGGCTGGCTCTCTCCCCCACTTAGACAGGTGGCCAAGTATGTACTCGTGAGCACGAGTGCCCTGCTCTCCTGAGAGGGCTCGTTTCCCTCTCAGTTCCTTCCTGCTTGGATACCAGCCAGGAGGCCTGTAGCCCCCAGGATAAGTGCCTTCCTCGAGGTCAGTGTCCAGGGGTTGATCTGTCCACTTCCACCACCTCTCACTGTGTACAACTCACCGAGTGAGCCCTCCAGGAACCCAGAGAGAAGCACTGCTCTGGTTTGTCCCTTCCTACAACAAAAGAGGGCGTCAGAGGATGAGACGGTTAAGTGACATCACCGACTCAATGGACATGAGTTTGAGCAAACTCCAGGAGATAGTGAAGGAAGGACAAGGAAGCCTGGCATCCTACAAGTCCATGGGGTCGCAAAGAGTTGGACACTGCTGAGCGACTGAATAACAACAGCAGCAATACAACAAAAGAGAAGTGTGGTAGATACAAGGAAGGTACACAGCAGGCTGCCTTGTCCCATGGAGAGTCTGCCGGCTAGGGGACCCTGAGAGAGGATATATAGTATACTGGTCTGCGAGCAGGTTTCGGGGAGTCTCCTACCACTTACTAGCTATGTGTCTTCAGGCAAGTTGATCCTTATTTTCTTGCTCTGTATGTGACCATAATGCTCCCTCCTTTCCTCCAGGAACTTAAAAAAATTACATGTATAAAGTACCTAGAAATCATGCTGGGTATATCTGTCAGTGCTTAATAAATCACTAATATTATCATCATTATCAGTTCCTCCATATTCATATTTAAGAACTGGACCGAGAGCTTTACTCCTGGATTCCAGTGACAGTGGATGGTGTTACTAATGACAGTCAAGAGCCCTGGCTTTTCAGTCTGACTTTTAAAGCCATAGGCATAGTTTCATCGGGGACGGTGGGACGGTTGTAACCAGCAACTGACATCCACTGCACGGACCTTTAAATCTTGAACTTTTTGTAATTTTTAAAACCCGTTGATGTGCACTTTCATCGTCCTGTGGTGACTGAAGATGCAGACTTGGAGGAGAAATAATAGATTAGAATTGGGCTTTTGAGGTTACGTAATTTAACCATCTGCCTGGTGGATTGTATACTCTGATTCTTTTTTTCCTCCTCAGTGGTAAACAAGTGTGCCTAAGGAACTATGAGTTTCATACACATGTTAGTTTCACCAAATATGAAACTGAATTTGGTGGAAGCTTGAAAAGGTAGTCATCTATCCAAATGCAAATGCCCATTCACAATGATAAAAACGTTTTCTGTCCATTCATTTAACAAATACTTTTTAGTAGCCGTGATGTGCTTATTTGTACTTCTCAAGAAGCATACACTAGAAGAGCCAAGACATGAACCTACATTATGTTAATATACAAAGGAAAGTACAGAAGCTATAAAGCTATAAAAGGCACAGAGTCTGGAGAAGGCAGAGCTTCCAGGTCAGGGAATAAGGAGGGTCTTTGTAGAGGGGGTGACCCCTAAACTTGGATTTTGAAGGACAGGTGAAAGTTGGCTGAAACTTGAAAGCCGTCGCTGACTTGGGAGTGGTCTCCAGAAAACACAGCCTGTTAACAGTCAAGGATGCTCTTCATGTGGTTTATTAGCTAAGAGAGAATGATCCCAATAGGTAATACTTGCTTTCCTGTGAAACAGTTATATAAATGTTAACTTGTCATGTTGAATGAAAACACATGAGAAGAGAACCTAAGATAATAAAGTTAATGCCAATAGTCTACATTGTTGATGTTTAAAACCCTAACTG
>SJYC01076905.1:0-19932 GCA_006408675.1 Madoqua kirkii
AAGCACAAGCTGGAATCAAGATTGCTGGGAGAAATATCAATAACCTGAGATATGCAGATGACACCACCCTTATGGCAGAAAGTGAAGAGGAATTAAAAAGCCTCTTGATGAAAGTGAAAGAGGAGAGTGAAAATGTTGGCTTAAAGCTCAACATTCAGAAAACAAAGATCATGGCATATGATCCCATAACTTCATGGGAAATAGAATGGAAAACAGTGGAAACAGTGGCAGGCTTTGTTTTTTGGGGCTCCAAAATCACTGCAGATGGTGATTGCAGGCAGGAAATTAAAAGACACTTACTGCTTAGAAGGAAAGTTATGACCAACCTAGATAGCATATTCAAAAGCAGAGATATTACTTTGCCAACATTGGTCTGTCTAGTCAAGGCTATGGTTTTTCCAGTAGTCATGTATGGATGTGAGAGTTGGACTTTGAAGAAAGCTGAGCACCAAAGAATTAATGCTTTTGAAGTGTGGTGTTGGAGAAGACTCTTGAAAGTTCCTCGGACTACAAGGAGATCCAACCAGTCCATCCTAAAGGAGATCAGTCCTGGGTGTTCTTTGGAAAGAATGATGCTAAAGCTGAAACTCTGGTACTTTGGCCACCTCATGTGAAGAGTTGACTCATTGGAAAAGACTCTGATGCTGGGAGGGATTGGGGCAGGAGGGGAAGGGGATGACAGAGGATGAGACGGCTGGATGGCATCACCAATTCAATGGACATGAGTTTGAGTGAACTCCGGGAGTTAGTGATGGACAGGGAAGCCTGGTGTGCTGTGATTCATGGGGTTACGAAGAGTTGGACACGACTGAGTGACTGAAGTGAGGTGAACTAATGGTGTGAAGATTTAACTTCCTATGCTGTGTTTCTCTGGGCATGTATTTCATTCTCCAGGCCTCATCTGGCTCCACTGTAAAACGAAGGGAACTAATTATGTACACCTGGAGAAGGGTGTGGCAACCCTCTCCAGTATTATTCAGGCTTCCCATCTGGTGCTAGTGGTAAAAAACCTACCTGCCAATACATGAGACATGAGACATGGGTTGATACCTGGATTGGGAAAATCCCATGGAAGGGGCAATGGCAACCTACTGCAGTATTTTTGCCATGGACAGAGGAACCTGGCAGGCTACAGTCCATAGAGTCAGAAAGAGTCAGACATGACTGAAGCAAGTGAGCACAATTATGTATACAGTAATTCCTAAACTATTTTTCATTGAAAATTGCATGAATGCATACCATACTGACAGCACCAAGCCAATATCCACAACCACAGACTCACCGAGTCAGTTTCCAGCAATGGGACTAGGAGTTTGTATTTTTAAAAAAGCTGTCCAAGTCACAACTGCTCTTTGGACAAAAATAACAGGACTGGATGACCTTTTTGGTTTGTTCTTAGACTACAAGATAAGCAATGAAAAAAACAGTGTTCTCAAAAAGCATTGTAGTGCAGATTTGATTGCTTAATACCATTCTCTAATGCAAGAGCCCAAGACTCCTTGGAGAGATGGCTAATTCTAAGGCAGTGGAAGATTTTACAAGATGAGTTTGGAGCACCTTCTAGGGTCAGAAAGTAATGAAATGTTCAAAAAGCAAAATTATGCGGGCATGCCAAAGGGAACAGGGGCCAATCTGAAAGAGTTCCCAGTGGCCAAAGGTGAAACAACCTGAGCAAAAAATAACATTACTATTAAATTATAATGCAATGTATAAAATAAATGCCACGAGTCCATACTGATATAAATGTTTAAACAAATAAGTGGGGGTGGTTGTTGTTCAAAGTAAGAAATGGCAACCCACTCCAGTACTCTTGCCTGGTGAGTCCTATGCACGGAGGAGCCTGGCAGGCAACAGTCCATGGGCTCGCAGAGAGTCGGAGATGACTGAGCAACTTCACTTATGTGTGTGTGTGTGTGTGTGTGTGTGTGTGTGTGTGTGTGTGTGTGTGTTGTTGTTCAGTCACTGTCATGTCTGACTCTTTGCAACCCCATTGAGTTGGTGATGCCATCTAAGCATCCCATCCTCTGTCAACCTCTTCTCCTTCTGCCATAAGTGGAGGAGAAGAGACAAATCTCCCTTTAAAGAGATTGTAAGTAATTTACATAGGTATTTCTTCCTCCAGGAAGTAAAGGATAACTTCCCATATCTTGGGTGTAGGCTGCACTTAGTGCCTTTTCTGAAGAACAGAGTACAGAAAGCAAAGATAGTGGAGAATCATGGCAGACACCACCTTAAGCCATCCTGGCTAACATACCCAATGATGAGTCACATTGTTGTCATGTATCCCTTAAAAGGAAGACAAAATGGGCACTCTATCCCTGTGCTCCTCCTATCCAAACCACAGTCTCAATCTGATCATGAGAGAAACATCAGAGAGTACTCCTCAAACCAGCCAAGATCATGACAAATAGGAAAGACTGAGAGACTGCCATAGAGTAGAGGAAATATAAAGATTAAATGCAATGAGGTATCCTAAATTGTGTTCAGGAACAGTAAAAGGACAAGTGGAGAAATGTGAAATCTGAGTAAATTCTGTAGTTTACTTAGTAGAAATATACCAATGTTAATTCCTTCATTTTTGTAAATACATCATGGATAGTATAAGATATTAACATCAGTAAAATGGATTATGGATACATGGGAACTCTGTACTGTTTGCGTATGTATCTCTTCTGTAGATTTTTAAAATTCTAAAGTAAAAGTTCATTAAAAAATTATACACAAGGAAATCAAGTGTAGCATGGAAAGAAAATATAAAAGTTTCTTGCCTTGTGATTAAAGACACTTAAAATATCATGAGACATAAAAACTTTACTACTATTTCCCTGTTAACCTGATCAATAATTAATATATGCATGTTTAATATATATTTAACATATTCATAGTTAATATATTACATATTCAACTTTAAGAAATAATTTACACTTCTCATTAAATCAGTCTGTACATAAAATCACCAGATTGAATTGGCAGTGTGTACATTGTAATGGCAAAGGCACCAGAGTACCTTCCTGTACTACTTCCTGGGATCCAAGTAGTAGGAGGCACGTGTCCTCTTAAAAAAAAAAAAAAATCATGTCAAGTACATTTAATTAAGGACCCAGAGAGGTATCTTTTCTGCATGAACTCACTATATGGCTGCAATGTGCTGTGAACATGGCATAATTATTTACATGATGCATTTATCTTGAGGCCTGAGTCCTATCCCAGGGCAGGATTGTGCTTTCTAGTGAAGGTTTAGCATATTAGTATTAGTATATTAATCTTGTATCCTTCTACCTTGCTGAATTCATTTTTTAGTTCTAGTAGTTTCTGTATGGAGTCTCTAGGGTTTTCTCTATTGAGTATCATGTCGTCTACACATAATGGCATATAATCCCTTTTGATTTGGCTATCTTTTATTTCTTTTTCTTGCTTGATTGCTGTGACTGGGGCTTTCAGTACTATCTTGAATAGAAGTACTGAGAGTGGGTACCTTGTCTTATTTGAGAAATTTAGCAGGAAATCTTTCAACTTTTCACCAATTAATATTATGTTGGCTGTGGCTTTGCCATAGTGTTTATTATGCTTCCTCTGTACCCATTTTGGTGAAAGTTTTTTTTTTTTTTTTAAAGCATGAGTGGATATTGAATTTTATCAAATGCTTTTTTGTCATCTATTGAAATGATCATGTGGTTTTTGTCTTTTTGTTGTTGTTGATGTAGTACCACATTGATTGATTTGGGTATGTTGAACCAGCCTTGTGACTCTAGAATGAATCATCTTAATCATGGTATATGACTTTTGTGTCGTTGAATCCTTTTCACTAATATTTTGTGGAGGCATATTATACATCTATTTTAGCAAAGATATTAGCCTGTAATTTTCTTCTTTGGTCACGTGTTTGTCTGGTTTTGGTATCAGGGTGATGATGATTTCATAGAATGACTTTAGGAGTTCCCTCCCCTTCAGTCTTTTGGAAGAGTTTGAGAATAGTATGAGTTATTCTTTGTGCATTTGGTAGAATTCCTCAGTGACACCATCTGGTTGCAGACTTTTTTTTTGAAGGGAATTTTGTTTTGTTTTTTAATTACAAATTCTGTTTAACTTCTAGTGATTGGTCTGTTCAGGTTATCTGCTTCTTTTGTTTCTATTCAAGTCAGAAACCTGGGAGTCATCTTAGACACCTCCCATTCACTCACCGCTCATCACCAAGAGCGAAATTTTACCTTTTCCATAGTTTCTATACAAATAGAAATGACAGTTGGATACTTTCTAGTGTTGGCAAAGTGATCCAATGAAAAATAGCTCTTTGAGAAGATACACATTTAGGTAAAATTCCTCAAAAAAAAAAATGTTGGCAGTGGGGAGCTAAGGAGCTAAGGATGGAGACCAGGTGAACACCAAGACTTAAGGAAAGAAAAAAGAAAAAGGAATCCTAAATGATCAGCGAGAAGGCACAAACAGAAGGTAAGATAAAGTGAAGAGAGAGTAGTAGAATGGAATAAAAAAATATCAACATAAATAACAATTTAGAAAATCAAAGACATGTAATCAACAGTGCCAGAGACCATAGAGAAGTAAATAAGGTGAAAACTATTCCCTATTGATATGCTATTTATAACTGTTTACTTTGCTTATCTAAAAAACATGAAAAAACAAAGCAACATGAAAAGACAGCTTTCTGAATGGGGGAAAATAATAGCAAATGAAGCAACTGACAAACGACTAATTTCAAAAATATACAAGCAACTTATGCAGCTCAATTCCAAAAAAAATAAAAAAACTCAATCAAAAAATGGGCCAAAGTACTAAACAGACATTTCTCCAAAGAAGACATATGGATGGCTAACAAACACATGAAAAGATGCTCAACATCACTCATTATCAGAGAAATGCAAATCAAAACCACAATGAAGTACCATTTCACACGAGCCAGAATGGCTGAGATCCAAAAGTCTACAAGGAATAAATGCTGGAGAGGGTGTAGATAAAAGGGAACCCTCTTACACTGTTGGTGGGAATGTAAACTAGTACAGGAACTATGGAGAACAGTGTGGAGATTCCTTTAAAAATTGCAAATAGAACTGCCTTATGACCCAGCAATCCCACTGCTGGGCATACACACCAAGGAAACAGAATTGAAAGAGACATGTTTACCCCAATGTTCATCACAGCACTGTTTATAATAGCCAGGACATGGAAACAACCTAGATGTCCATCAGCAGAGGAATGGATAAGAAAGCTGTGGTATATCTACGCAATGGAGTATTACTCAGCCATTAAAAAGAATACACTGGAATCAGTTCTAATGAGGTAGATGAAACTGGAGCCTATTATACAGAGTGAAGTAAGCCAGAAAGAAAAATACCAATACAGTATACTAACACATATATATGGAATTTAGAAAGATGGTAATGATAACCATGTATGCGAGACAGCAAAAGAGACACAGATGTATAGAGCAGACTTTGGGACTCTGAGGGAGAGGGTGGGATGATTTGGGAGAATGGCATTGAAACATGTATACTATCAGGTAAGAAATGAATTGCCAGTCTATGTTAAAAAAAAAATAAAAGGTATTATTCAGATTTTGAGATGGGCTTTAATTTGTTATAAATAATCGTCTTGATGACTAAAGAAGGAATTAATGTCATTACTTTTCCCACTCACTATAATTGGAAGACTTAGTTTGGTATTCCCAGTGTTGGTATGTGAGAAATTATGTAATTTCAAATCCTGACTTCTATGTGTTATGCATTAAAAGGGTCTCTGCAGAGGCCAAGAAGGGAACATGTACATTTCAGAACATTCTAACACTAGGATATGATCCCTTATTTTTTATTAACCATTTCAGTCAGGAAATTTACATTCTAGACCTGAAGATATTGTTAACTAGTTATGTACAATAGGAAAATCACTTACTCCCTTTGGACATTTTCATTAATGGTTAAATTTATAGGATTAAGCTCTTCCACTATGGATGAACTGAGATATATTATAGTCTGGAAGATCTAAATCATACTTCTTTATTGATTATCTCTACTGAATTTTCATCAGGAAGACACATCCTTTCTTAGCATTTACTTCCCAGTCTTGGTGGGAATGGGCCATTTTATCAATACCTTTTAAACAGTCTACCTCCTAAATGTCTGTTTCATCTTTGCTTTACTTTTTATTCTATTCTATTAGCAGAGGTCCTTCTTCCTCTGTACTTCCAAAATATATTAGACAAATCTTTACTATAGCATTTATTGTAATTTACCCTAATTATAAGATAATGTGGTCCTTGAGGCACAGACTTAATTATATTGAGTGAGTATCCCAAGCATAACACATGTCTGACACAAACTCGTGTTTAATAAACATAGAATTGTTCAGGCAGAGGAGCCAGGCATCTCATGGTGTTTTCTGATCAGTGGGGAGAGAGAGATTGTCTAGCTCAGTTTGCCCAGAACTCTGAATGAAACTGAAAGTCTATGGATCTGCAGTTGTGTACAGAGTGGCAAGAACCCATGTGTCTGGGGACTCCATAAATGGTTTCCAGAGAAGCCTTATTGGGAAGTGCTATTTAGTTAAGTGGTCGGCAGGATCACTGACAATGACATCCTGGAGGGCAGCCAGTCTATGCCCTTTGAAGCAAAACATATTGAGGCATAATTCTTCTGGGTAGGATATGTGGAGAGATGAATGATAACAGAATACCAGCTGATTGGCTCAAAGGCAGTAGGAGAGGTCCTTTATTAAGTGCCTGCCACAGCACAATTACAACAGGGCAGAGCCAAACTGCACACAGAGAGCAGTGGCAGCAAGCTGGCTTACCTAGGGAAGGTCTGAACGGCACTGTGGAAAACCCCAATCCCCAAAGGAGACCTGCCGGCTTAAACAAAGCCAAACGTAGCAAGCACACGGTATTTTTGAGGTCACTCATTTCCTGGTAATTCTGTGGGACCTTAGCTGATGGATGGACACATTTTTGTGTGTAGTATTGTGCATTGTTGTGCCAGTATCAAGCTGTTAATAAGTGTCTATGATCGATGATATATTGATCTGTTTTATAACCCATTATATAAGTGGATAGTAAACGTAAAGTGCTCTTTTCAGATAAACAGTAGATACTGAATAGATATGCCATATAGGATGTAAGCTGTAAAATAGATTTTTTTAAAAGATATTACTTCTAATTCTTGATCCTTTCATCAATTAGAATTTCATTTACCAACACACTAAAATAGCCTGACTTCCTTTCCTCTCATTAATATTCTTATGTATCTCAGGTTTGCTTTGGTTTTAATTGGAAATCTAGTTACAAGTATCTAGTTCTTTATTTGTAGATATGATAGGCTTGGCTTTCACTTATAAGAGGAATTCTTAAGTAAAATACTATTAATCTTCCTTTGAGATAAAGTTTATAATTATGATAATGGAGTTTTCTATAAAAATCTTTAAAACATGAATCATCATTATAAAAGTAAAGTCAATCCAGAAATAGACACAGTCAAATCATTTAATATATCTTGAGCATCTACCATATGCAAAAGACTGTGTAAATGCAGGAAAAATATAAGAATATCCAGAGAGTACATGACCTCAATATTTAGCAGGGAGAAAAAGCTGGGGAAATAAATAACTGTGGTAAAAGATAAGATGGAATCTGTGTGATAAAATCTATAGCCTTTCCTAAATAAAATGTATTCAACAGTGATTATTTGAAGTAGCATAATTAGGAATTGGGCTTCCCTGGTTCAGACAGTAGAGAATCTGCTTGCAATGCAGGAGACGTGGGTTTGATCCTTGGGTCAGGAAGATCCCCTGGAGAAGGAAATGGCTACCCGCTCCAGTATTCTTGCCTGGAGAATTTCATAGACGGAAGAGCCTGGCAGCCTACAGTCCATGGAGTTACAAAGTTGGACATGAGTGAGCAACTAACACTTTCACTTTCAATTAGGAATTGGCTAATGATTGCTAGTTGAGTAAACTTTTCCAAAGCAATGCACAAGATTTTGTGGTGAAATACAGACAAAATATATGAGACTTATCCTTCAGAGGTGAATTTATCTTACAAGGTCCGTTTTCATTGAGTTGAATCCCCATAGAGTAGTCTTGGTGTTCCAGAATCCCAGAAAATGGTGAACAGATTCTTTGGTGTTTAAATATAAACAAAATTTATTGACTATTACTTAAGCCAGAAATTACACTTAATTTCTTTAGTATTAACTCTGAAACTTGTTTCATATATAAGTATTTAAGAGAAAAATTAAAATATAATTTAACAGGAAGTAATTAAGTGAAACTTGTTGCTCTGGGTATGAATTGAAAATATTAACAAATGCAAAAAGGGACTTAGTTCTCTAGAGCAGCATACTTTATAGCCATATAGCAGTAGAACAAGATTTCATCAAGGGATCATTGCTTATCATTACCTCCCATTTTCCTGTATCTCAAATCACACTTTGTGAAGGAAAGTACCACCCAGCACTAATACACTTGCCCTTTGTTGCTAATGATCTGTGGAGTTTCAGCACTAAAAATCAAACAGGGAACATTTTTTTGGTTACTTTTAAAAAATGGTGACAGTTCTACCTCTTCCTCAGAGGTTTTCAGCAGCAGAGAAAGACCATTTCAGACTGAGGGAGTAACAATTACCACTTCTAATCTTTTCACAGTCCTGCTACCAATAAAATGACTGCCATAACTCACCTCATGGCTGCAAGGTGGGAGGTTCTCATACCTGTCTATACTCAAGCTGTGCTACATGAAAACCCGGGATCTTGAAGCAACCTGGAAAATAGTCAACAAAGCAGATGTTTCTCTATGTGTTATGAAACATCTGGAAGTGTGAAGAGATCATCAAATTAAGATAGTTTTTTCCAAGTGCAGATCCCTGCCCTCCCACCTCAAGCATTTTGGGGACTTGCTAAAAATACTGGTTTCTAGGTTTCATCTCCCTTTTACTAAATCTTGTGTTTTCAAGACAGAGATCAGGAAACTAGAATTAATCTTCTCTAAATGTATAAGTTGGGGAATGTTCCCATGGGAAGATAAAATAACACAGAAAATAATTGGAAAATTCAAATAGTGTTGGCAACAAAGCCTATCAAATATAAATTATATGCTAATAGCAAGCAGATAACATTTGAGTGTTGTTTACTTAGAACAATGCTACATTGTTCATCTTCATTGTTCTTAAGGTCATTGTCATAGAAATGACCCACCTAGTTACACTGAAGACAAACCAAATTGAGAAGGGCTTCCTGGGAGAGTCATGCATGTGAAATACAGCACTGTCAGATGAAAGGAACATGTTAGATGGTTTCCTCACATAAATCACAGTTAATTACTACATCAGGGCCTTGAGTCCTTCGCATATGAAAAGAAAATGTAGCAATAATTCAGTGCTTTTCAGAGCTATCTTTTGTGACAGCCAGAGCTCACCTGCCAGGCCGCATCTCTATCTTCTCAATATCCTACTCTTTATATCCATGCTGGAGCCATCAGCTTCTAGAGGTGACATATGACTGTTGCATGCTGTGAGTCTGTGATTGATTCACAAAGAGTATATGGAACACTGAACTGTGAAACTTAACAGTGTTTATGAATTACTTTTAAAAAATAAGAATTTCAAACTATTTCCAACTGTCCAGGAATAAATTTCCCTCATGACACTGAGAAACAGGAAATGGGAACAGGTGAATATCTCACCACATTTTAGCAAAACCATGCTAGGTAAAGGCTGTCTGGACAATGCAAACTTGACTATATATAGGTCTCCTGCATTGGCAGATGGATTCTTTACCACTTGTACCTCTTGGGAAGCCTGTACACACACACACTTGTTTTATAGGGAGTAAAGGGAAAAGGATAAAACAGCAACAACATGGAGTAGGTGGAAGATTTTGTAATGAATAAATGAGGGAAGTTGTAAAGGATAAGCACACTGGAGAAAAGGATCTACTACAAGAAACAAAAGGCAGTTTTAGATTGTGTGTCCTCAATGAAACCAGACTAATAAATAAGACACACAAAGTTAGATTAAGATGGAATGAGCAACTAACACTTTCACTTTCAATTAGGAATTGGCTAATGATTGCTAGTTGAGTAAACTTTTCCAAAGCAATGCACAAGATTTTGTGGTGAAATACAGACAAAATATATGAGACTTATCCTTCAGAGGTGAATTTATCTTACAAGGTCCGTTTTCATTGAGTTGAATCCCCATAGAGTAGTCTTGGTGTTCCAGAATCCCAGAAAATGGTGAACAGATTCTTTGGTGTTTAAATATAAACAAAATTTATTGACTATTACTTAAGCCAGAAATTACACTTAATTTCTTTAGTATTAACTCTGAAACTTGTTTCATATATAAGTATTTAAGAGAAAAATTAAAATATAATTTAACAGGAAGTAATTAAGTGAAACTTGTTGCTCTGGGTATGAATTGAAAATATTAACAAATGCAAAAAGGGACTTAGTTCTCTAGAGCAGCATACTTTATAGCCATATAGCAGTAGAACAAGATTTCATCAAGGGATCATTGCTTATCATTACCTCCCATTTTCCTGTATCTCAAATCACACTTTGTGAAGGAAAGTACCACCCAGCACTAATACACTTGCCCTTTGTTGCTAATGATCTGTGGAGTTTCAGCACTAAAAATCAAACAGGGAACATTTTTTTGGTTACTTTTAAAAAATGGTGACAGTTCTACCTCTTCCTCAGAGGTTTTCACAGCAGAGAAAGACCATTTCAGACTGAGGGAGTAACAATTACCACTTCTAATCTTTTCACAGTCCTGCTACCAATAAAATGACTGCCATAACTCACCTCATGGCTGCAAGGTGGGAGGTTCTCATACCTGTCTATACTCAAGCTGTGCTACATGAAAACCCGGGATCTTGAAGCAACCTGGAAAATAGTCAACAAAGCAGATGTTTCTCTATGTGTTATGAAACATCTGGAAGTGTGAAGAGATCATCAAATTAAGATAGTTTTTTCCAAGTGCAGATCCCTGCCCTCCCACCTCAAGCATTTTGGGGACTTGCTAAAAATACTGGTTTCTAGGTTTCATCTCCCTTTTACTAAATCTTGTGTTTTCAAGACAGAGATCAGGAAACTAGAATTAATCTTCTCTAAATGTATAAGTTGGGGAATGTTCCCATGGGAAGATAAAATAACACAGAAAATAATTGGAAAATTCAAATAGTGTTGGCAACAAAGCCTATCAAATATAAATTATATGCTAATAGCAAGCAGATAACATTTGAGTGTTGTTTACTTAGAACAATGCTACATTGTTCATCTTCATTGTTCTTAAGGTCATTGTCATAGAAATGACCCACCTAGTTACACTGAAGACAAACCAAATTGAGAAGGGCTTCCTGGGAGAGTCATGCATGTGAAATACAGCACTGTCAGATGAAAGGAACATGTTAGATGGTTTCCTCACATAAATCACAGTTAATTACTACATCAGGGCCTTGAGTCCTTCGCATATGAAAAGAAAATGTAGCAATAATTCAGTGCTTTTCAGAGCTATCTTTTGTGACAGCCAGAGCTCACCTGCCAGGCCGCATCTCTATCTTCTCAATATCCTACTCTTTATATCCATGCTGGAGCCATCAGCTTCTAGAGGTGACATATGACTGTTGCATGCTGTGAGTCTGTGATTGATTCACAAAGAGTATATGGAACACTGAACTGTGAAACTTAACAGTGTTTATGAATTACTTTTAAAAAATAAGAATTTCAAATATTTCCAACTGTCCAGGAATAAATTTCCCTCATGACACTGAGAAACAGGAAATGGGAACAGGTGAATATCTCACCACATTTTAGCAAAACCATGCTAGGTAAAGGCTGTCTGGACAATGCAAACTTGACTATATATAGGTCTCCTGCATTGGCAGATGGATTCTTTACCACTTGTACCTCTTGGGAAGCCTGTACACACACACACTTGTTTTATAGGGAGTAAAGGGAAAAGGATAAAACAGCAACAACATGGAGTAGGTGGAAGATTTTGTAATGAATAAATGAGGGAAGTTGTAAAGGATAAGCACACTGGAGAAAAGGATCTACTACAAGAAACAAAAGGCAGTTTTAGATTGTGTGTCCTCAATGAAACCAGACTAATAAATAAGACACACAAAGTTAGATTAAGATGGAATTGTCATAGTTAATAAAACAAAGTAGGGGAAGCCAGAAGCACAAAAGGCAGAATGATGTGCCCTGGCTATGTTAAGAGGGAATTTTTTATTAGAAAAAAATTAAATAAAAACTCAATCTTTCTAAAAATATGACAAAAAACTTTTAAGAAATGCATTTGTTCTGGAATATAAACATACCATGTATCTTTGAGAGATCGACCACACCAAACATAAATTAAGGAAAGGATGGTTACAAATTATGAGAGGTCTTCTGCTCTGCAGTGTTATCTTGACATACTATAGTCTAGGGGTCGACAAACTGAGATGAAATCCATATTGCCACCTTTTTTTTTAAGTTTTATTAGAACACAGTCTCACTCATTTTTTTTTTTTACTTATTGTCTATGGTTGACTGTATATTACAGTGGCAAAGCTGAGTAGTTGTGACACAGCCCATATGAACCAGAAAGCCTAAAATATTTACCATCTGGTTCTCTATAGAATATGTTTGCTAAGCTCTATCCTAGATCATTGGATACATAGAAATGTTAATAAGCCAACAGATCTCTGAGTTTCTTTGGCCTTTATATGTCATTCTGTCATACACTTTTTACAAAGCCATCTAACACTGAGGTAGTAGATAAGCATAATGTCCTTCTGGATTGTAAGAAGGATTCTTTTGAGACAGGATCACATGGAGTGGAAGAGTTGGCATAGCTCTGAGGTAAAGCAGGGAAGATAAACTGCTATTTCTGCCAGTCAAAAGCAGATTATTTCAGGTAGTTTTTTTTTTTTTTTTACTAATTGTTATAGAGAAAAAGTGTATATTCAGACAAAGAAAGGCAGCTTCAATTGGAGACACTTTCTATTTGAGTCTCTGATAATCAATGATCACTCTTTAGGAGTTTTCTACACTAGAGAAATGAACATGTTTGATGAAGATGTTTGAGGAACCATTTATGTATGTGAAGTTTTGATGAAAATATTTCCAGGGATATAAGTAGTTCGGGTTAAATTATTGTCATGGTTTCTTCCAGGGAATGTCTTCAGCAAAACTGATGGAACAAGAAACCCTGTACTCTTGTGCTGCCCACAGAAACTCTGACTCAGTTGTTTTTATTGTTGTTCAGGCCCTAAGTCATGTCTGACTGTGACCTCATGGACTACAGCACAGCAGTCCTCCCTATACTTTACTATCTCCCAGAGTTTGCTCAAACTATGTCCACTGAGCAGGTGATGCTATCTAGCCATCTCATCCTCTACTGCCCTTTTCTCCTTTTGCCTTCAATCTTTCCTAGCATCAGGGTCTTTCCTGTTCGCATCAGGTGGACAAAATATTAGAACCTCAAGATCAGTCCTTCCGATGAGTATTCAGGGTTGATTTCATATAGGATTGACTGATTTGATCTCCTTGCTGTCCAATGGACTCTCAAGAGCCTTCTTCAGCACCACAGTTTGAAAATATTAGTTTTTTGGCACTCAGCCTTGTTTATGGTCCAATTTTCACATCTGTACATAACTGGAAAGATCGTAGCTTTGACCTCATATAGACCTTTGTTGGCAAAGTGATATCTTTACTTTTTAATATGCCATTTAAGTTTGTCATAGCTTTCCTTCCAAGAAGTAGGCATATTCTAATTTCATAGCTACAGTCACCATCCACAGTGATTTTTGAAGCCCAGGAAGACAAAATCTGTCTCTGTTTCCACTTTTTCATCTTCTATTTGCCATGAAGTGATGGGACCAGATGCCATGATCTTAGTCTTTTTAATGCTGAGTTTTAAGCTAGCTTTTCCACTCTTTTCTTTCACATTTGTCAAGAGGCTCTTTAGTTTCTGTTTGCTTTCTGCCATTGAAGTGGTATCTTCTGCATATCTGAGGTTGTTGATATTTCTCTCAGCAATCTTGATTTTAGTGTGTAACTCATACAGCCTGGTATTTTGCATGATGTACCCTGCATATAAATTAAATAAGCAGGATGGAAATATACAGCCTTGTCATACTCCTTTCTTTTTTACTTTATTTTAAATTTATTTATTTTAATTGAAGGCTAATTCCTTTACAATATTGTAGTGGTTTTGTCATACATTGACATGAATCAGCCATGAGTGTACATATATTCCCCATCCTGAACCCCACCTCCCTCTCTTTTCCATCCCTTTGGGTCATCCCAGTGTACCAGCCCTGAGCACCCTGTCTCATGCATCGAGCCTGGACTGGTGATCTGTTTCACATATGATAATATACATGTTTCAATGTTATTCTCTCAAATCATCCCACACTCGCCTTCTGCCACAGAGTTCAAAAGACTGTTCTATACATCTGTGTCTCTTTTGCTGTCTCGCATGTAGGGTTATCATTACCATTTTTCTAAACTCCATATATATGCATTAGTATACTGTATTGGTGTTTTTCTTTCTGGCTTCACTCTGTATAATTGACTGTATGGATCACAACATACTGGAAAATTCTTAAAGAGATGGGAATACCAGACCTTCTTACCTGTCTCCTGAGATACCTGTATGTGGGTTAAGAAGCAAGAGTTCCATGTAAGTTTCTAACTCTTGCTTCTTGACCCACATACAGGTATCTCATGAGACAGGTAAGATGGTCTGGTATTCCCATCGCTTTAAGAATTTTCCAGTATGTTGTGATCCACACAGTCAAAGGCTTTCAAGTAGTCAATGAAGCAGAAGTAGATGTTTTTCTGAAATTCCTTTGCCTTCTCTATGATCCAGTGAACGTTGGTGAAGGATTTT
The DNA here is from genome assembly GCA_006408675.1 of Madoqua kirkii. NCBI lineage: Eukaryota > Metazoa > Chordata > Mammalia > Artiodactyla > Bovidae > Madoqua > Madoqua kirkii. Next base: position 14,885 of record SJYC01076905.1, read on the forward strand.
GAACATAATCTTGCGAGCATGTGAAATGAGTGCAATTCTACAATAATTTGAACATTCTTTGGTATTGCCTTTCTTTGGGTTTGGGATGAAAATTGACCTTTTTCAGGACTGTGGCCTCTGCTGGGTTTTTGAAATTTGGTGGCATATTGAAGGCAGTACTTTAACAGCATCATCTTTAGGGTTAGAAATAGATCAGCTGTAATTCCATCACCTCCACTAGCATTGTTGGTTGTGATGCCTCCTAAGACCCACGGGGCTTACACTCCAGGGTGTCTGACTCTAGGTGAGTGACTACATCATTGAGGTTGTCCCAGTCATTAAGACCTTTTGTGTACAGTTATTCCATGTATTCTTGCCACCTCTTCTTAATCTCTTCTGCCTCTGTTAGATCCTTACCATTTCTGTCCTTTATCATGCCCATCCTTGTATGAAATATTTCTTTGATATCTTCAGTTTTCTTGAAGAGATCTCTAGTCTTTCCCATTCTGTTTTCCTCTGTTTCTTTGCATTGTCCATTGAAAGAGGCTTCTTATCACTCTTGGCTATTCTTTGGAACTCTGCATTCAGTTGGGTATATTTTTCCCCTTTTCCCTTGCTTTTCACTTCTCTTCTTTCCACAACTATTTGTAAGGCCTCCTCAGATAACCACTTTGCCTTCTTGCATTTCTTTTTCTTTGGGATGATTTTGGTCACTGCATCCTCTACAGTGTTATGAACCTCTGTCCATGGTTCTTCAGGGACACTGTTTACCAGATCTAATTCCTTGAGTCTGTTCATCACTTTCACTCTATAATCATAAGGGATTTGGTTTAGGTCATACCTGAATGGCCTAGTGATTTCCCCTACTTTCTTTAGTTTAAGCCTGAATTTTACAATAAGGATCCAATGATCTGAACCACAGTCAGCTCCCAGTCTTATTTTTGCTGACCGTATCGAGCTTCTTCATGTTTGGCTGCAAAGAATGAAATCAATATGATTTTGATATAGATCATTCGATGATGTCCATGTGTGTGGTCATCTCTTGTGTTGTTAGAAAAGGATGTTTTCTATGACCTATGCATTCTCGTAGCAAAACTCTGTTTGTCTTTTCCCAGATTCATTTTGACTCCAAGAAAAAACTTGCCTGTACTCCAGGTATCTCTTGACTTCCTACTTTTGCATTCCAGTCTCTGTGATGAAAAGGACATTTTTTTGGTGTTAATTCTAGGAGGTCTTGTAGATTCTCATAGAACTGGTCAGCTTCAGTTTCTTCTGCAGTTGGGACATAGACTTGGATTACTGTGATACTGAATCATTTGCCTTGGAAATGAACCTCCAGGATCATTCTGTCATTTTTGAGTTTACACCCAAGTTCTGCATTTCAGACTCTTTTGTTGACTATGAGGACTACTCCATTTATTTTAAGAGATTCTTGCCACAGTAGTAGATATAATGGTCATCTGAATTAAATTTGTCCACTCCCATCCATTTCAGTTCATTTATTCCTGAGATGTCAGTGTTTACTCTTGCTTTCTCCAGCTTGCACATCTAATTTACCTTGATTCATGGACCTAACATCTCAGTTTCCTATGCAGTGTTGTTCTTTACAGCATCAGATTTTACTTTCACCACCAGACATATCCACAGTTGAGTGTTGTTTCCACTTTGCTCCAGCCACTTCATTGTTTCTAAAGCTGTTACTAATTTCCCTCTGCTCTTCCCCTGTAGCATATTGGATGCCTTATAACCTCAGGGCTCATTTTTCAGTGTCATATCTTTTTGCTTCTTTATCTTGTTCATAGGGTTTTTGCAGCAAGGATACTAGAGTTGTTTGCCATTCTGTCCTCCAGTGAGAACTCTTCCAACTCAAGAAGTACATGAACTAGTTCCCTTTATGAGATATCAGAAAACATTAAAATAAGACTGGGAGCTGACTATGGCTCAGATCATTGGATCCTTATTGCAAAATTCAGGCTTACACTAAAGAAAGTGGAGGAAATCACTAGGCTATTCAGGTATGACCTAAACCAAATCCCTGTTAAAGTGACTCTTTGGTTTCTGTTTTTTAATGAATCTAAGCACAGATAGGAAAGGGTGCCAGGTAGAGGTTACTAAGAATAAAGGTGATGGTTTCAACTGGCACTCATGTAGTAGCCAGTTTCTGCTCCACCCTGCTACTCAGCATAGAATAAGAAGAAAACCCTTGTTTCTCCCTGGACAGAGAAGGAATTATAAGTCCAACATTCCATCCTCTCAGGGGGATTCTGAGGGACTGGTTTCTCTCATGCCTGTCTCAGAGTTCTAATTGGACCCTGTATCCTCTCACTGCCTAGGGTCCACTGAGAACAATAGAGAGTTGGGTGAGTTGGTGCTATCCTAGATTTGCTGAAAATATTAGCAAGAATAATTTGGAAATGTAATTAACAAAACAATCCCATTTACAATCACATCAAAATTAATAAATGCTTAGAAATAAACAAGGGAGACAAAAGACTTGTACACTAAAAACTAAAACATTGCTGAAAAAATTAAGAAAGACATAGATACATGGAAATAAATTCTGTGTTCAAGGGTTGGAAGTTTTAATATTGTTAAAAATGCCCATACCGCTCAATCCAATCTGTAGATTCAACTCAAGATGTATCAAAATCCCAGTGGCATATTTTTGCAGATATAGAAAAATTGATTCTAAAACTAATAGAGAAACATAAAGGACCTTGAATACCCAAATAAATCTTAAAAAAAAAAAAAAGAACAATGCTGGAGGCCTCATGCTTCTTGACTGCAAAACAGATATCAAAGTTATAGTAATCAAAATGTCATCCAAGCAGTCCACGAGACCTGAAGGATCCTTGCCTTGATTTATCTCTGTGTTTGTTTCAAAAGCACCCAATATTTGGCAGATGTTTTGCAGCTGTGCTTTCAAAATATACAGTAGTAAATCACCCTAAACTGGCTCTGACTTGACCATGAAAATTCACCTGCTGCACAGATGAGACCTGGAGGTGTCCAGATGTTATTGTGGTTGTTCAGTCATCTAGTCGTGTCCTACTTTTTGCAACCCCATGGACTGTATCACACCAGGGCTTGCTGTCCCTCACCATCTCCCAAAGTTTGCCAAGTTCATCTTCATTGCATTGTTGATGTTGTCCAGCCATCTAATCCTCTGACGTCCTCTTCTCCTTCAGCCCTCTGTCTTTCTGAGTGTTAAGGACTTTTCCAGTGAGTCAGCTGTTTGCATCAGATGACCAAAGTTTTGGAGCTTCAGCTTCAACATCAGTCCTTCCAGTGAATATTCAGGATTTATCTTCTTTAAGATTGACATGTTTGATCTCTTTGCTGTCCAAGGGACTTTCAGGAGTCTTCTCCAGCACCACAATTCCAAGGCATCAGCTCTTTGGTGCTCTGTCTTTTTTATGGTCCAACTCTCAAAGCCATACATGACCACTGGGAAAACCATAGCCTTGACTATATGGACCTTTGTTGGCAGAGTAACATTTCTGCTTTTCAACACACTGTCTAGGTTTGTCATAGTTTTCCTGCCAAGAAGTAATCATCTTCTGATTTCATGGTTGCAGTCACTGTCCACAGTGATTTTAGAGCCCAAGAAGAGGAAATCTGTCACTACTTCCATCTTTTCCCCTTGTATTTGGCATGAAGTAATGAGGCCAGATGCCAAGATCTTAGTTTTTTAAAATATTTAGTCTTAAAATGGTTCTTTCACTCTCCTCCTTTACCCTCTTCAAGGTGAAGAACCCTTTGGTTCCTCTTCACCTTCTGCCATTCGGGTGGTATCATCCACATATCTGAGGTTGTTGATGTTTGTCCCACCCACTTGATTCTGGCTTGTAACTCATCCAGCCTGGCATAGCATGAAGTAATGAGGCCAGATGCCAAGATCTTAGTTTTTTAAAATATTTAGTCTTAAAATGGTTCTTTCACTCTCCTCCTTTACCCTCTTCAAGGTGAAGAACCCTTTGGTTCCTCTTCACCTTCTGCCATTCGGGTGGTATCATCCACATATCTGAGGTTGTTGATGTTTGTCCCACCCACTTGATTCTGGCTTGTAACTCATCCAGCCTGGCATTTCTCATGATGTGCTCAGCATATAGATTAAACAAACAGGGTAACAGCATACAGCTCTGTCATACTCCTTTCTTAATCTTGAGCCAACCAGTTGTTCTCTACAGGGTTCTGACTGCTGCTTCTTGACCCACATACAGGTTTCTCAGAAGATAGGTAAGATAGTCTGATATTCCCATCTCTCTGAAACCTTTCCATAGTCTGTCATGATCCACATAGGTAAAGGCTTTAGCGTAGTTGATGAAACAGAGGTAGATATTATGAAATTCCCTTGCTTTTTCTATAATCCAAGGAATGATGGCAATTTGATCCCTACTTCCTTTTCTTTTGCTGAACCCACCTTGAACATCTGGAATTTCTTGAGTCACATAATGCTGAAGCTAGCATGCAAGATTTTAAGCATGACCTTACAAACATGGGAGATCAGTGCAATTGTTCAATGATTAGCACATTCTTTGGTACTAAGATGTCCAGATGTTACCTTTGCTTTATTATCATGCTAAGATCTCCACCCAAAGTGAGAGGATTTGTAATCCGCTAGGCACAATGCATTGATGCCCTGTGTGAAGAAGTATTAAATACTGCCCATGCCCCAGCTACCCCTGGAAGTTTCCACCCCTTTCCTGGTCCTTGATGATGTGTCTGCCTCCTACCCTTTATTATTATTTTTTTTTTCAGTTTTATTTACTTACTTTACAATATTGTATTGTTTTTGCCATACATTGACATGAATCCGCCATAGGTGTACATTGTTCCCTATCCTGAATCCCCCTCCCACCTACCTCTCTATGCCATCCCTCTGGGTAATCCCAGTACACCAGGCCCAAGCACCCTGTATCGTCCATCGAACCTGGACTGGCGATTCGTTTAACATGTTATAATTTACATGTTTCAACACCATTCTCCCATATCATCCCACCCTCACTCCCTCCCACAGAGTCCAAAGACCATTCTATACATCTGTGTCTCTTTTGCTGTCTCACATA
>SJYC01076906.1:0-19691 GCA_006408675.1 Madoqua kirkii
CCTTTTGTTGGCATATAGTTGCTGACAGTAGTCTCTTATGATTCTTTGTATTTCTGTGTTGTCTGTTGTGATCTCTCCATTTTCATTTCTAATTTTGTTGGTTTGATTCTTCTCCCTTTGTTTCTTGATGAGTCTGGCTAACGGTTTGTCAATTTTATTTATCCTTTCAAAGAACCAGCTTTTGGCTTTGTTGATTTTTGCTATGGTCTCTTTTGTTTCTTTTGCATTAATTTCTGCCCTAATTTTTAAGATTTCTTTCCTTCTACTAACCCTTGGGTTCTTCATTTTTTCCTTTTCTAGTTGATTTAGATATAGAGTTAAGTTATTTATTTGACTTTTTTCTTGTTTTTTTTTTGAAGTATGCTTGTATTTCTATGAACCTTCCCCTTAGCACTACTTTTACAGTGCCCCATAAGTTCGGGGTTGTTCTGTTTTCATTTTTATTCATTCCTATGCATATTTTGATTTTTTCTGTGATTCACTGGTTATTCAGCAGTGTGTTGTTCAGCCTCCATATGTTGGAATTTTAAATAGTTTTTCTCCTGTAATTGACATCTAATCTTACTGCATTGTGGTCAGAAAAGATGCTTGGAATGATTTCAATTTTTTTTTTTTTTTTTTACTTTACCAAGGCTAGATTTACGGCCCAGGATGTGATCTGTCCTGAAGAAGGTTCCATGTACACTTAAGAAAAAGGTGAAATTCATTGTTTTGGGGTAAAATGTCCTATAGATATCAGTTAGATATAACTGGTCTATTGTATCATTAAAGGCTGTGTTTCCTTGTTAATTTTCTGTTTAGTTGACCTATCCATAGGTGTGAGTGGGGTATTAAAGTTTTCCACTATTATTGTGTTATTGTTAATTTCCTCTTCTGTACTTGTTAGCATTTGTCTTACATATTGTGGTGCTCCTATGTTGTTTGCATGTATATTTATAATTGTTATATCTTCTTCTTGGATTGATCCTTTGATCATTATGCAGTGTCCTTCTTTGTCTCTTTTCACAGCCTTTGTTTTAAAGTGTATTTTATCTGATATGAGTATTGCTACTCCTGCTTTGCTTTGGTCTCTATTTGCATGGAATATCTTTTTCCAGCCCTTCACTTTTAGTCTGTATGTGTTCCTTGTTTTGAGGTGGGTCTCTTGTAGACATATGGGAGTCTTGTTTTTGCCTGGAAAACCTATGGGGAAGAGGAACCTGCTTCCTACCGTTTAAAATGCTCTTAATCTCCTCCCTTTGAAGAGAAGGTATTTTTAGAGCAAAGCTCTCCCTTCTCAATTCCTTGATCCTGAATAAAATTTCTGCTCTGCTGTATCAAACCTGGTTTCATTCAATTTGCATTTGTAACTCTAAGCAAAAGACCCATTGAGGAGTCACCAATTCATTATGAGTCAGTAATGGAAGTACAGAAGTGGCATAAGATAGACACATGTGCATGCTAAGTCACTTCAGTTGTGTCTGACTCTGTGCGACCCTATGGACTGCAGCCTGCAAGGCTCCTCTGTCCATGGGATTCTCCAGGCAAGAATACTGGAGTGGATTTTTGTGCCCTTCCCCAGAAATGGACACTAAACCAATGGAAAAGACTAGAGTACCCAGAACACAGTCAAATGCTCTTTGATAACAGTGTACAATGGGAAAGTCAGTCTCCAACAGATAGAGTTGGGAGAATTTGGTATCTATGTGTAAAAAATGAACTTGGACCTTTATCTTACGTCATCACAAAAATCAATTCACCATGGATTAAAGACAAGTATCTAAGACCTAAAATTATAGAACTCATATAAGAAACCATTGAGAAAGGTTCTATAATAATATTGGCAAGATTTCTTGTATATGACATCTAAAACACAAACAGCAAAAGCAAAAATAGACAAATAGGACAACATCAAAGTAAGAAACTTCTGTGTGGTAAAGAAATAGAAGAGTGAGAGGGAGCCTATAGGATAGGAGAAAATATTTGTAACCAATGTATCCCATAATATGTTAATATCCAAAATATATGGATATATTTTAATATATTTATAAATATAAATAATATTTATAAATATATTAAATGTATTAATATATAATAAGGAATTCATAGGACTCAATAACAGGAAAACAAATAACTGGATTTAAAAATGGACAAAGGACCTGAATAGGAATTTCCCCCAAAACAACAAACAAAGTCCAACAGGTGTTTAAAAAGATGCTGAATACTGCTAATCATCAGGAAAATGCATATCAAAACTACAAGATATTATCTTGGACTTGTTTATTGATCATGATCAAAAAAGCAGAAAATAATAAGTATTGACAAGAATAAGGTAATATCAGAACCCTTGTGTACTGTTGGTAGGAATGTAAAATGGTATAGCCACTGTGGAAAATTATCTGGAGTTTCCTCAAAAAATTGAAAACAGGACTACCATCAGTTCAGTTCAGTCACTCAGTCGTGTCTGACTCTTTGCAATCCCATGAATTGCAGCATGCCAGGCCTCCCTGTCCATCACCAACTCCCGGAGTTCCCTCAGATTCACGTCCATCAAGTCAGTGATGCCACCCAGCCATCTCATCCTCTGTCATTCCCTTCTCCTCCTGCCCCCAATCCCTCTCAGCATCAAACTCTTTTCCAGTGAGTCAACTCTTCACATGAGGTAGCCAAAGTACTGGAGTTTCAGCTTCAGCATCATTCCCTCCAAAGAAATCCCAGGGCTGATCTCCTTCAGAATGAACTGGTTGGATCTCCTTGCAGTCCAAAGGACTCTCAAGAGTCTTCTCCAACACCACTGGGTGGTATTTATCCAAAAGAATTAAGATAATCATGCTCCTGTGTTAATTGCAGCATTAGTCAGTGTTTACCCTAAATGTCTATCAGAGAATGGATGGATAAAGAAAATCTGGTTTATATGTATAATGGAACATTATTCAGCCTTGTAAAAGAAGGAAGTACTATAACATGGATAAACCTTGGGGATATTATGCTAAAGTGAAATACATCAGTTATAGGAGGATGAATAATCCATGATTCCACTTAAGTATCTACAGTAATCAAACTCATAACAGCAGAAAGCAGAATGGTTGCCAGGGGTGGGGGAGGAGGAAAGGAAGGATTGTTGTTCAATGATTATATGAACACTTTGGTTGTGCAAAATGAAAATGCTCTAGAGACCTGCTTTATTGAAGTGTGCATATAATTAGGTGCTTTACTGTGCATATAAAATTTTGTTGAGAATAGATTCCATGATGTGTGTTTTTTACACATTAAAAAAAAAAGTGGATCCCATAGATCCTAGTTCTGGTGAATACTATTAATGTTTAGCTGTCAGGAGGTAAGTGAGGTAATGTACTGCAGTACAGAGTATATTCATTTTTTACTCTCTAGATAATGATATTTTTCATTTTTTAAAAAAACAAGGTTTTGTATTAACTTGTATAAAATAGAAATAAAACATTATGGTCCCAGTTAAGAGTATTTTTTTTTTTAATGATGGCTGGCATTTTCTTTCTTTAATTTATTAATTAATTTGGTTGTCTCAGATATTATTTGCAGCACATGAGATTTTCCTTGTGTCATGCAGAATTTTTCTTGTGGCACCTGGACTCTCTAGTTGTGGCACACTGGCTCCTGAGCACATGGGCTCAGTAGTTGTGGTACAATGGTTTAGTTGCTTTGCGGCATGCATGACACTAATTCCCTGAACAGGGATTGAATTTGCATCCCCCTGCATTGCAAAGTGAATTCTTAACCACGGACCACCAGGGAAGTCCCACTTCCAGAGTATGTTATTGGTTCTTTCTTAGTAGCCTTTACCCCTCAGGTCAATGCTACCATGTAAGGATTCTCCTTACTGAGTATGTTTTGGGTGCTTCTAGGAATTGAGAAAATAACAATGAAGTGCTGTTGCAGATTCACAGGATTAACTATGTAATAAATTGAGGCCAAAATTTTGCTTCTGTCTTGACTTCCATAAGCCTACTCTCTGGTAGGCCACAGAAGTGTTTTTGTTTTCCAAAGTTTATCTCAGTTCAGAACCAACATCACACCCTAGAGAAGTCTGTTTTCCTCCTTCTTGGATACAATCAACTTGGTAAGGAGTTGCAGGTCCCTTAGTAGAAGGATAGGAAGAAATACTGGATATACTCAAGGCAACAAAAATCAGACCTCTCTTTGGTGCACCATGTTCCAGGTCTGTGAATGGTCTGAAGTCTTAGAAGAGATGCTGTGATTCTCTATTGTGAAGCAAAACTGTTCTCTTCTCAACCCAGACCTTTAATTTTTCACTTATATAGATTCTGAAAAAATACATTTGTTAGTTTCCTATCATTAAATCAATTGTCATTCCTAGGATAAACTCAGCTGGGTCATAAATTATTAGACCTTGCATATCTTGGAAGTATCTTTAGAGTTATTTTCATCTGTATTCACAAGTGAAATTGAAATGTCCTTTTTACTCACAAAATGATCTTGTCAGGTTTGGTACCAAAGTAATGCCAGCTGCGTTATATGACTTGAGTAGTTTGTGTTCCCTCTTTACAGATATAGAGATTTTTATTTTCTTTCTTAAATATTTGATAGAACTCTCTGAAGAACTTACCTATGCCTTAACTTTCCTTTGTGCAAACATTTTTGATTAATTCAGTTTCTTTAATGGTTTGGGTCTGTGAGCATTTTTGTTTCTTGAATTAATATTGATGTTAATTTCTCTAACAATATGGTCATTATTTTTGGGCTTAAAGCTTACTAGAATGACATATTTCACAACATGTTCTTATTATCTCTTAATACATGCAAATATCTACTATGTCTAAACAGTAAATTTTGATATGTATTCATGTCTCCTTTCTCTATTTTGCTTAATCAGTTTTACCACAGTTTTGTCATTGATAAGAAACAACTTTTGACTTAGTTCACCTCCTCTATTATTTTAGGTTATTTTCTATCTAATACATGTCTCTTCTCATTTTTATTTCCTTTCTTCTACTTTCTCTTTATTCACTTTGGATGTCTAGACAATTATTGAGAAATATATAAATATCTCTATTCTTTGATTCCCCTTATTGCAAACATTTATGAATTTGTGTGATACAGATGGTACCTAGAAGAACAATGCTAGCATTAAAAAAAAAAAAAAAAAGAGCAATCTGAAGTGTGCAGCTCTCTTTTCTGTGATTGCTGGAGAGGTTGCAGGGTGGTAGACCTTTCCTATGCAGACACATGCTGCGTTACACAGTTGCTTGAGATACCTTGGAAAGCAGACTTGCAACTAGAGCTTATAATTACAGGAGATTTGGTTGGAAAACTTTGGAATATCACTCTGTGATAGATTCTTTTTGTTAATTTATTATTATTTTTTAAATTTCTGTCAGTGATACAGCAGTATAGGCTAGTTGGAACAGGTGGCTCTGAAGAGAGAGCCTATGTAGTAGGTAAGACCGTAACCTCAAGTCTCTCCCAAGCATTTCCTATTAAGAGTTTTCAGGGGCAGGAGAGCTTCAGGAGGGAGAACATCACTCAGTTCAGTCATTCAGTTATGTCTTACTCTGTGTGACACCAAGGACTGTAGCACATCAGGCTTCCCTGTCTATCACCAGCTCCCGGAGCTTACGCAAACTCATGTCCATCGAGTTGGTATTGCCATCCAATGATCTCACCCTCTGTTGTCTCCTTCTTCTCCCACCTTCAATCTTTCCCAGCAACAGGGTCTTTTCAAATGAGTCAGTTCTTCATATCAGGTAGCCGAAGTATTGGAGTTTCAGCATCAGTCCTTCCAATGAATATTCAGGGCTGACTTCTTTTAGGATGGACTGGTTGGATCTCCTTGCAGTCCAAGGGACTCTCAAGAGTCTTCTCCAACACCACAGTTCAAAAGTATCAATTCTTCGGTGTTCAGCTTTCTTTATAGTCCAACTCTCACATCCATACATGCCTACTGGAAAAATCATAGCTTTGACTATATAGACCTTTGTTTGCAAATTAATATCTCTGCTTTTTAATATTCTGTCTAGGTTGGTCATAGCTTTTCTTCCAAGGAGCAAGCGTCTTCTCATTTCATGGCTGCAGTCATCATCTTCAGTGATTTTGGAGCCCCCCAAAATAAACTCTGCCACTCTTTCCACTGTTTCTCCATTTACTTGCCAAGAAGTGATGGGGCCAGCTGCCATGATCTTAGTTTTCTGAATGTTGAGTTTTAAGGCAGTGTTTTCTTTCTCTTCTTTCACTTTCATCAAGAGGCTATTTAGTTCTTCCTCACTTTCTGCCATAAGGGTGGTGTTATCTGCATATCTGAGGTTACTGATATTTCTTCTGGCAATCTTGATTCCAACTTGTGCTTCATCCAGTCCAGCATTTCTCATAGATGTACTCTGCATATGAATTAAATAAACAGGTTGACAAAATACAGACTTGACATACTCCTTTCCTGATTTGGAACCAGTGTGTTATTCCATGTCCAGTTCTAACTGTTGCCTCTTGACCTGCATACAGATTTCTCAGGAGGCATTCCATCTGGAATACCAGATGGTCTGGTATTCCCATCTCTTTAAGAACTTTCCACAGGATATACACCATCAAAGTCTTTGGCACAGTCAATAAAGCAAAAGTAGATGTTTTCCTGGAACTCTCTTGCTCTTGCATTTTTCATGATCCTGCAGATATTGGCAATTTGATCTCTGGTTCCTCTGCCTTTTCTAAATCCAGCTTGAACATCTGGAAGTTCACAGTTCATGTACTATTAAAGCCTGGCTTGGAGAATTGGGGCATTACTTTGCTAGAGTGTAAAATGAGAGAAATTGTGCAGTAGTATGAGCATTCTTTGGCATTGCCTTTCTTTGCTATTGGAATGAAAACGGACCTTTTCCAGTCCTGTGGCCACTGCTGAGTTTTCCAAATGTGCTGGCATATTGAGTGCAGCACTGTCACAGCATCATCTTTCAGGATTTGAAACAGCTCAACTGGAATTGCATCACCTCCACTAGCTTTATTCATAGTGATGCTTCCTAAGGCCCACTTGACTTCACATTCCAGGATGTCTGGTTCTAGATGAGTGATCATACCATTGTGATTATCTGGATAATGAAGATCTTTTTTGTACAGTTCTTCTGTGTATTCTTGCCACCTCTTCTTAATATCTTCTGCTTCTGTTAGGTCCTTACCATTTCTGTCCTTTATCAAGCCCATCTTTGCATGAAATATTCCCTTGGTATCTCTAGTCCTATAATGAAAAGAACATCTTTTTTTGAATATTAGTTCTAAAAGGTCTTGTAGGTCTTAATAGAACCTTTCAACTTCAGCTTCTTCAGCATTACTGGATGTTCCCTTAGTATCTCCAATTTTATTGAAGAGATCTCTAGTCTTTCCCATTTTATTGTTCTCCTCTATTTCTTTGCATTGATCAATGAGGAAGGGATGGCATATATGTATACATATAGCTGATTCACTTCATTGCTCAACAGGAACTAACACAACATTTTAAAGCAACTGTATGCTAATTAAAAAAGGAAAAGAAAATTTTGAATCTGAAAAAAAAAATTTCAGCCAAGTGGTGAAAGTGAGCTCAGGAGCATAAATCAGATTAAGATGTAGGGCTCTCCATCCATTAAGGATAGAGTAAAAGAGTCTAGTAAATTAAAGATCTCAGAGTATTTAAGATAAAACATCTTTTAATTATTTTGTTTATGATTACATGGAGACAAAATTAACTAGAAGCCTACTAATTTTTTTTTTTAAGAAATTTGAATTTCCAAAGAATTACCGGCTACCTACAAAAGCTTGTCAGTTTTCTCACCTTGTAGCAAAACTCTGGCCTCAAATCTGTACCATCAAAATGTGGACTGCACAAAATATCTAGCTTCTAAAAAGAATATAATCTCCAAAGTTTTGACTATGAAGGATTCGAACAAGGAAAATCTCCCAAAGGACAAAACCAAGGACTACAGTGACAATATCCAGGGGCATTGTAATGAGCTACCATATGTGTTAACCAAGGAACTTAATTCAGTGACAAAACAGATTTTTCACCAGTCTTGCCCAGTGGGATTTGATGGTTGCTATAGCTGAGTGACTGATAAGAATTTCCAATGCTTCCTCCCAACAGAGTTTTAAATGCATTTGTGCTATTTCTATTCCATCATTTTATGTTGTGTAAGGGTGGAAAAAATATTCCTTTTGTATTTTAATGTTGTGAACATGATAAGCCATCTTAAGAGGAATTGTTTTCTTGTAATACTCACTTCCTGTACAAGGGAGACAATCCCCAAATTGCATCCACTTCAAAGTCCATCTCCAGGTGATGTGCAGTGCTCTCCATCAGATCTAGGTGTGACTCTTCCTGCTGTGGTTTGATGTGTGGGGAGAGGGATTTGAACTTTCAGGGGAGAGACAAGCTGTGGACTGTGGCAAAGACTGATAGTTGCCCTTGTGATAGCTATTCTAACCATCTGTAGGAACAGACTTTTAATGAGGCATATGACTGCACAGCTATAAAGACAGTTTCTAGCCTCTCTCACATCCAGTGTGCCTGTGCGCTGGCCAATGGGTTCTAAGTCAAAGTAATCATAACTTCTGGGATGTGCCTTTGAAAGAAGCATCATGCTGTCCCTTCTCCCTTTTTTTACCTTTTTCCCTCTGGCTGGCTGAATGTGAATGGCTTAGCAGAAGTTGAAGAGCAGTTATCTAAGATTGGCAAATATGCAATGAGGGTAATTTTGCCATGGTAAAGGAAGGGACTTTGCCCTTGATAGAATAATACCATCATTTGAGCCCTAGGCTATTTATTTTGGTTTGCTATGTGAGGGATATATAAACTTCTATTTTGGCTTTCATTGTAAGAAAGGAATCTATATTGTAACCAGTATAATGCAGAACTAATTATGATGTCATTGAGTATGTATCTGAAAAGTTCTTTCTACATGTGTAGAATCCTATTATTTGAACTTTGAGCAGCTTTTGAAGCTACTGATGAAGGTCAACTCTGTTCCTTTTTGATGTGAAATAGATACAATGTAAAAAAATCCCCTAAGATTATTCCTTATAATAACTGTTCAGTTCAGTTCAGTCACTCAGTCCAGTCATGTCCAACTCTTTGCGACCCCATGATTTGCAGTAAGTCCAACTCTCACATCCATACATGATCACTGGAAAAACCATAGCCTTGACTAGATGGACCTTTGTGGGCAAAGTAATGTCTCTGTTTTTGAATATGCTATGTAGGTTGGTCATAACGTTCCTTCTAAGAAGTAAATGTCTTTTAATTTCATGGCTGCAATCACCATCTGCAGTGATTTTGGAGCCCCCCAAAATAAAGTCTGACACTGTTTCTTTCCCTGGCATTCACAGATCCCTGATGCTATTTGAGTTTATGTTTTAGTGGTTATTGTAGTTGTTTTCTGCCTTATCTCCCTGAATTTAGTAAAATCTCTGTAGTCCTCATAGTACTAAATATGATAAATCACATCACACTCAAGCTATCTGGGAACTAAACCACTGGCATTTAAGATAATGAATTCCACAGCAAAGCCCTTTGCTCATCTCCCGCTCATCTTTTTGCCTTCCTTGGTTTATGACTTGTTGGAAATAATATTGTTTTGGTATTGAGATTGCAGAGGATACAGAAGTTCAAAGTGTAGTTGATAAAAATAAACTTTATCAGGAAAATGAGAAAATGTCTTCATATAATGAACTGTAGATAACTGTAGAAAGATAATCTGGGTATTTAGCTAGGAGATGAATACTTAGATTTCTGTGGTAGATCAGCAGAAGAAGCTGGATTTTTTTCTCTTTTGGATTTTGTCTTACATGTGGAACTTCAAAACTCTTGACCTGCAGAGGCCTCCCAAGTGCATTTTCATACTTGAGGATTTTATGTGGTTTATTCTGCTTCTAAGAACATTTGTACTTTTTAGGTAGGTGAACAAACTGAGTTACATGGCATGTACAAGGTCATGTTTTGAGTCACTAGTGAAAATTAGACTAAATTTTTAGTGTTGCTCAAGCCAGTTTAATGCAAATTTCACTGCACTGTATATGCTGGAAAAATTTTAGTACTTTTACATAAAGAGTTATTTTGCATAACTCCCAGATTTTTACATTTTCTTACCCTGTTTTTTAGTTGACCATTTTTTTTTTTCTTCTTAACTCAGACTAACCTTTGGCATCACTTTTCTAACCTCTAGGTTGTATATGTGCATTGTGCAGCTTATTACTTTTGAGGTACAAAAACGTGGTGTATTCAAACCACTGAAACTGAGTATGTCACTGTGAAGTGCTATAAAAGTGAAACAACCTAAAGAGATTATTCCTGACATTAGTAAGCCTAGGTGGGTCCTTTACAAATGTGTTCTTTGTAGATACTATGTAATAAATTTAAGGGGCTATTTATGTGTGGTAGATAAAGTGTCATACATTAAAATGAGGTATTCACTTTCACTTAAATCAAGTGAAAACCCATTTTATAAGCCAATTAGCCTGCTATAGATTGGGTAATATTAGAGCATCAATTCTTTTTCCTGAGAATATAGTAACATATCTTGCATTTTCTTTGATATCATACTTTTTCAGGATTTGGCTATTCTGAGAAAGTAGCCTGAGAGTAGACTTCTCTTTATTATTATTTCCCCAAATAAAGCTTTATTTATCATACTTAAACAGAGTTCAGTCATTTCCCAACTCGTTTCCATCAATGCTTGAAGAAAAATATGTTCTCAGAAGTGCCAGTCAAATCAGTAAGAGAAGAGTTTGCCAGTAGCTCAATGGATCAATCCATCAATACTGTACACTTTTTCAAATTTATAGTACATTGCAATATTAGTAAATAATTAAAGTATTGTTACAACTAGTCCTACTACTATTATAGAAATGTCCAAGCAGATCAGCATGGTGAGCCTGACACTGAGTTATTTGTTTTATTCTTTATCTGTTCCTGCCTTTCAATAACTGTTCAACCACTATTTAGAAGATTGACTTCTATGCTTCTCATTTGTATTTGTATATAATGATAATAAATTACAAAACATTTCACTGCTGATTACATTAGTAAAAATCATCACTTTCTCTTTCCTGAAACTGAGTCTACTACCCTTTAGATTGCTCTCATTGTCCTTTAAATTACTTAAGGCTAGAAAACTTTTGAATGTTCTGTATTCCTTTGGTACATGTATCATCTCTGTGTGTGTGTGTGTATGCCTGTGTCTGTGTGTTTGTGTGTGTGTGTATTCTCTCTCTGACCCCCAAGGTTTCTCTTTATAGATTGTCCTGATTTCCCAGAATTCTTTTTCCTTATTATTTGGCCAGTTTCTTTGATATCTATTTTTGTTTATTTAGCTATTTTTATGCTGAGACTTTATAATTATATAAAGCTTCAGCCAAATATATGTAAGCATCCTGCATAATATAAATTTATAAGGTCATAGAAAGATTCCTTCCTTTTTCTCATCTTGCCAAGGTAACTAAAAATAGATCCTATAGTTTCTTACATCCTTTCCCCAAGAGAACTATTATACCTTTAGTTCTGGCTCTGGCCCATTTCTAGCTTCTATTCTGACTTCCAAATAATTCCTCCCATTTCTGATTTCTCCCCACTCATCCTAGGCACCAGAGTGATTTCAAAAATGCAGATTTGATCATGTTATTACCCTGCTCAAACCTTCAGTCTCCTTAGCATGGAACCCAGTGTCCTTTACTGCGTGACTGAAGCCTACCCCATCAGCCTCACCCTTACCACTCTTGGCTACTAGATTTGAGTCATGTAGCATTGTCTCCTGGTGCCCTTTTCTTAGAGGATATCTGTTTGGGAAAGTATGTGGAAAAAAGAAACCAGTAAGACCACTATTTTGATTCTTATATTTAATAAAATATATCTCTCCTTCTCCCATCAATGCCTATTAAAAAATTAAAGAATGTGCCAATTTCAAGATATTGCCAGTACCATGAATTTGACTGTGGCAGAATCTTTAGATCAATTGTTTAAGATACCATAAGTAAACATAAAAATAATTGCTTCCATCTTGAAAGTTTTAAAATTCCATTTTAAAATTCAAAGAAAATAACCTGCTTTAGATGCTATTATTCAGGAAACACACACACGCACACACCTTATCAATGCTTTGTTTCCCTAATTACTTCCAAAGTAATTCAACTGTGACTACATTAGATTAGATAATTAACTTGAGAATGTCTTATTTGGCATAAATGCTTTAAGTATAATATTATACAGAGCTATTTTTTCTCTCTAATTCTCTAAGAGTTTGACTTTAACCATGGCTTTAAAAATACTAGTTTTTCAGATAAATTTTGAGTTAAAAGCCATCCACAAAATCACATTGGACACCTCTGTTTCTCCAGTGTCACACAGAAGAATGTGTTCAGTTTACTTTCCTGGAAGGCAAGTGAATAATGCAGACAAGATAAACCAACATATCAACTTTCAATTAACTGATAATTTACTGTGTGTAAGGCATAAAAAGGGTAGAAAAAACAATTGCCAGCCAGACACCAAAGTCCGTGCTATCTAGAGAAGAATAAACTTATCCATGTAAAGAGAATAAATGTGTCCATGTGAATGATGTAGATATCCACACATAAGTACAATAATAATACTACATGATCATGATTAATGTTTATGGCGTGTTTATTGATCCTTTATGCCAGGATCTGTGATAAACTTCTATAAAGCACTATATCATTGAATCTTTGTAGAATCTCTGCAAGGCATGAACTATTGTTAGCCCCATTTTGCAGAATGAGAAGGATTCAAAAAGTCATAAACACACTTGGGTTTATTCATCTAGTAAGAAGTAGAGCTGGAACTTTTTTTTTTTTTTGAGTTTCTAACTTTATACTACTCTATACTCTAAAGGGAGAGTTTACTTTTGTCAGTGGCCTCACTAATATGGTAAAATTAAATGATGAATAGAATCAGATATATTCACCATAAAATAAAATTTTTATTTATTTCAATTGGAGGTTAGTTACTTTACAATATTGTGGTGGTTTTTGCCATATATTGACATGAATCAGCCAATAAGTGTACATGGAATGGGGTGACATATGTACAAAATAAATTTTTAAAATCTTAATATATCAGATCACAATTAAGATACAGATACTTCTTTGTGTTATCAGCTCATAGGAAGAGAGGCAGTTTTATCCAGGGATTAAAGTTCACCTTTGGTTAGAAGTGGCACTCAGCCAACCTTATTTCCTTATTTTGAAGTCTTGATGTATTAAGCCATCAGTTCAGTTCAGTTCAGTTCAGTCGCTCAGTCGTGTCTGACTCTTTGTGACCCCATGAATTGCAGCATGCCAGGCCTCCCTATTCATCACCAACTCCCAGAGTTCACTCAGACTCATGTCCATCGAGTCTGTGATGCCATCCAGCCATCTCATCCTCTGTCGTCCCCTTCTCCTCCTGCCCCCAATCCCTCTCAGAATCAGAGTCTTTTCCAATGAGTCAGCTCTTCTCATGAGGTGGCCAAAGTACTGGAGTTTCAGCTTTAGCATCATTTCTTCCAAAGAAATCCCAGGGCTGATCTCCTTCAGAATGGACTGGTTGAATCTCCTTGCAGTCCAAGGGACTCTCAAGAGTCTTCTCCAACACCACAGTTCAAAAGCATCAATTCTTCAGCGCTCAGCCTTCTTCACAGTCCAACTCTCACATCCATACATGACCACAGGAAAAACCATAGCCTTGACTAGATATTGATAAATCAAGTGTGACATGAGATTTCAAGTTTTAAAATACTTTCTGTATAATTGTTGTTGTTCAGTTGCTAAATTGTGTTCGAGTCTTTGTGACTCTGTGGACTTCAGCACACCAGGCTTCTCTGTCCTCCACTGTCTCCTGGAGTATGCTCAAATTTGTGTGCATTTTGAATCTAACCATCTGAGCATCTCATCTAACATTTTCTCATCTTCTGTTGCCTGCTTCTTTCTCCATTTATTTTCTTCTGTGTAACCAGATTAAAAAATTAAAGCACTGCTCCTTAAGACTACAGAAATTACTACGGTACATTTCAAGTCATAATTCTAAAATGGCATCAGCATAAATAATCATGTTACTAAGTGAGTCCATATGTAGAATGGAACAGGGTGTACAAATAAAGATCTTCTTTGATAAATGAAATCTGTTTTGAATAAACAGCAAACAGTATCTCTTAAGTTGTCATTACTGTGGTATTCAAATGAAAGGAGATTCATGAATGATTATGCAAATTTTGAGAAACACATTTAAAATGCAGCTTAAAAGCAGTGTGCATAACATGAAAAGATTTTTATTTCTTGTTTTCTAAGCTGAGTTAATCTACTTGTATTTCAGAATCTAATATTTAAGGAGGAAGAAAATGGCAATTTAGTTGTCATTGGCACAGATATAATGATGGGAAATTCCTATAAATATTTTTAGTCAATTAGGGTTGGCCAGGAAGTTTGGATATGCATGACACAAATAACAATTCATAGGGAAAAAGACAAAATGGAATTTCAAACCATGAGACAGTACATAAATTAAAGAGATAAAATAAATGAATATGAGATTCATTCATTCATTATTTATTCATCCAATAGGTTTGTATCAAGCACTTTACTATCCCAGATACAGCAGTGGACAATAGCCTGTGTCCTCATAAGCACATTCTGGTGAGAGGTCCAGATATCTTAAGACTAATAGTCCAATTCACTATTTAACAACAATTATGATAAACGCTTTAAGGAGACATTAGAGTGAACTATGAATGTAATAAAACAGTTTGATTGAGTGGGTGCAAGAAAATGAGGACATAGCAGGCACATCAAAGACTGATTCATTAACAAAGCAACGTTTTGTCCGAGGTCTGAATGATTAGTCCAGTCAACTAGTGAATGAGGCAGAAAGGCAGATAATTTTAAGTACATGCATACAGATCCATGGTGGATGACATGGGATGGGTATCACTGATAACAAAACCTCTAAAACTTGTATAGTAGTATCTATGTGCCAGACATCATGCTTAGGGCTTAACCTATGTTTACTCAGTTACTTCTCATAGCAACACCTTGAGGTCAGTTTTATTATTATCATCTCATTTTTAAGGATAAAGAACAGAGGTAGAATAACTTTCTAAGGATCACAGTGCTAGTCTGTGGTAGATCTGGTTCAACCCAAGGTCATATAACTTTAAAGAATGTACTCTTGGCCACTGTCTACCCAGATTATGCATTCATCTGTAATTGTCCAGCATCAGTGTGAGCTTCTATACCAAGCTTTTTCATAGTGTGGTTGATAGTTGTCAGAGAATTGAGAGTGACTCTGAAACTCCAGTACTTTGGCCACCTCATGCGAAGAGTTGACTCATTGGAAAAGACTCTGATGCTGGGAAGGATTGGGGGCAGGAGGAGAAGGGGATGACAGAGGATGAAGATGGCTGGATGGCATCACAGTCTCGATGGACATGAGTCTGAGTGATCTCCGATAGTTGGTGACAGACAGGGAGGCCTGGCATGCTGCGATTCATGGGTTCATAAAGAGTCGGACATGACTGAAGGACTGAACTGATGTCCAAGAAAAATGATGTATTTAGAAGCAGTACAATCAAGTCAAAGAGTAGAGTGGAAAAGTTGGCTTAAAGCTCAACATTCAGAAAATGAAGATCATGACATCTAGTCCCATCACTTCATGGGAAATAGATGGAGAAACAGTGGAAAAAGTGTCAGACTTCATTTTGGGGGGCTCCAAAATCACTGCAGATGGTGACTGCAGCCATGAAATTAAAAGGCGCTTACTCCTTGGACGAAAACTTATGACCAACCTAGATAGCATATTCAAAAGCAGAGACATTGCTTTGCCAACAAAGGTCCATCTAGTCAAGGCTATCGTTTTTCCAGTAGTCATGTATGGATGTGAGAGTTGGACTGTGAAGAAAGCTGAGTGCCGAAGAATTGGTGCTTTTGAACTGTGAACTCCTTGGACGAAAACTTATGACCAACCTAGATAGCATATTCAAAAGCAGAGACATTGCTTTGCCAACAAAGGTCCATCTAGTCAAGGCTATCGTTTTTCCAGTAGTCATGTATGGATGTGAGAGTTGGACTGTGAAGAAAGCTGAGTGCCGAAGAATTGGTGCTTTTGAACTGTGCTGTTGGAGAAGACTCTTGAGAGTCCCTTGGACTACAAGAAGATCCAAGCAAGTCCATTCTAAGGAGATGAGTCCTGGGTGTTCTTTGGAAGGAATGACGCTAAAGCTGAAACTCCAGTACTCTGGCCACCTTATGCGAAGAGTTGACTCATTGGAAAAGACTCTGATGCTGGGAGGGATTGGGGGCAGGAGAAGGGGACGGCAGAGGATCAGATGGCTAGATGGCATCACCAACTTGATGGACGTGAGTTTGAGTGAACTCTGGGAGTTGGTGATGGACAGGGAGGCCTGGTGTGCTGTAATTCATGGGGTCGCAAAGAGTTGGACATGACTGAGTGAACTGAGCAATCAATACATGGTTGTTAAGTTTACTTTGAAATCAATCAGGATTTGACTCCCTTCCTTCCTCTTTGTGCATATGTTGGACAAGTTTCTTGAACGTCCCAAATACCAACTAATAGCTTCAAAACTGAGTTAATAATGATGCCTTTAGTACAAGCTTGCTGTGAGATTGACATGAGATAATAAATATTCAGTATATCCTTGGCACGGAGTAGCTGCCCTGTAGTGTTGGTCACCCAGCAGTGTCCGATTCTTTGTGGACCACATGGACAATAGCTCACCAGGCTCCTCTCTGTCCATGAAATTATGGAAAAGGTAATACTGGAGTGGGTAGCCACTCCCTTCTCTAGAGGATCTTCTTGACCCAGGGAATGAACTCAAGTCTCTGGTATTGCGGGCAAATTCTTACCTCCCAAGCCAACAGGGAAACCCAGTATATGTTAGCTATTATTATTAGCAGAAAAAAAAATTGATAATGAACATCAAAGAGGACTTTTAGTGCCTTGCATAAGAGGGTGAATGTTATTTCACAAGCAGCAGGAAGTCACAGTTTCTGAAAAAGAACTACTTCAGCATACATAGTAAATTACTAGTGCTAATCTGTAGTTTACAAAATGGTTTTGAATGGATTATTTAATTCCACTTAATCTCATAGGGATGATATTTTGATTGTAATTTTATAGATAGACTAAAACTTAGAGATCTTAAATGACATGTCCAAGAGCTCATACGACAGTACAGGAGCTGTAATTTTGATTCAGTACTTCAAGTAAAAGGTCATTTTAGTTTTCATCATACCACAGTTTGTGAGTAATTTTAAGAGGCAGGGTTAAGAAGTTCCATTGAAACATGTATAATATCATATAAGAAATGAATCACCAGTCCAGGTTTGATGCAAGATACAGGAAGCTTGGGGCTGGTGCCCTGGGATGACCCAGAGGGATGGTACGGGGAGGGAGGGGTGAAAGGGGTTCAGGATGAGGAACACATGTACACCTGTGGATTCATGTTGATATATGGTGAAACCAATACAATATTATAAAGTAATTAGTTTCCAATTAAAATAAATTTAAATTAAAAAAAAGTTCCATAGAAAAATTAAGGGGCAAAATTGTTTTGGTTATTCTGAGTTTGAGGTGGAGAAATTATTTTTTAACTTTACAGCGTTGATGGAAGGAACATAGGTGCCTGATGAAAGTCTGAGAAGCTGGAGACTTTGGTGTTACTCCCATGCCTGCACTTCTTGACTTTGTGACAAGTTGTAGACAAGCCACTTAACCTTAGTGTTTGTAGATTTCTTCAGGTGAGGAAAGCAAAATATAATCCCATTATTGGGGCTTTTCAGTGGATCAAATAACACAATCAACAAAGCAGAAAGCTCAAGAAACATACACATTTATTACATTCACTTTACATACAAAAAAGTTTCTATCCTCTGGTAGCTCAGCTGGTAAAGAATCCGCCTGAAATGCAGGAAACCTGGTTCAATTCCCAGGTTGGGAAGATCCACTGGAGAATGGAAAGGCTACCCACTCCAGTATCCTTGGGCTTCCCTGTTGGCTCAGCTGGTAAAGAATCTGCTTGCAATGTGGGAGACCTGGGTTCAATCCCTGGCTTGGTACAATCCCCTGGAGAAGGGAACGGCTACTTACTCTAGTATTCTGGCCTGGAGAATTCCATGGACTGCATATAGTGCATGGAGTCACAAAAATTTGGACACGACTGAACCACTTTCACTTTACCCAACCATGAATTTAAAACCTTATGGGAAAAATACAGTCAGAACCACTGGAGTTGAAGGAGAATCTGTCAAAATTTTTATTATTAAAATGAAATCAAATAGCTAGAAAACTCGATTTTCAGTGGCATGTAATACATGTTAACCCATTAATATGGCAACTCTTCTTTTTTCCGTTTACTGGCTCTACTCACCAGAAGTCTTTCGGGTTCTCTCTCTCTCCCAGTTTGAATTGTGAACCTGCAGATCTCTCTTGGTTTGTTGCACATGTCGTATGTATTGAGAGATGCTTTTCCAAGTCTAGTCCTTTATCCAGATATTAAAGATATTTTTGTTTTTATGGCTTTGCTTTCTATGTCCCATATTTTCAGATATATACTCTGCTTCTTTAGAGAAGCAAGAGTAAAAGTCTAAGGTTCTGGTGTATTCTTGATTTTCTTTATCATTTGCAAGATCACTTGAGATCTTTTTTTTTTTTTTTTTGCAGGGGATGGTGAGAGAGTTGGAACTTTCTACTTTTCCCTTCTTTTCCTATTCCAGCCTTGTGACTTCATCTCCTTCTAATTATCCCCAATTGATTTTATACCAATTCTATCTGATGGAAATTTTTGAGATTTTGAAAATGTCATAGGATATAATGTCACACATACTAGACATTTCCATAGCATAATTCATATTTTTGGAATTTAATATAACCGCCAACATAATATAAGCCTATATAAAATTACTGCTTGAAGAACAATGGGGCTCTGACCTGTATAACTTTTGTAAAAGCTAGAATAGCTGAAATAATGTAACTGCTTGAAAGAATAACTTATTAAGAATTTTCCTTCTCCCTCCATCCCTTTGGCTTAGGTTAGATAATCTGATATTTTCCTAAACAAGATAATAAAAGTCCAATGTGAAAAAGATTCACATAAAAAATATTCTAATAGTGTTGAGATAGTAGATTGAAATATGTTCAGTTCAGTCCAGTCACTCAGTTGTGTATGACTCTTTGCGACCCCATGAACCACAACACACCAGGCCTCCCTGTCCATCTCCAACTCCCGGAGTTCACTCAGACTCATGTCCATTGAGTCAGTGATACCATCCAACCATCTCATCCTCTGTCGTCCCCTTCTCCTCCCATCTTCAATCTTTCCCAGCATCAGGGTCTTTTCAAATGAGTCAGCTCTTTGCATCAGGTGGCCAAAGTATTGGAGTTTCAGCTTCAGCATCAGTCCTTCCAGTGAACATCCAGGACTGATCTCCTTTAGAATGGACTGGTTGGATCTCCTTGCTGCCCAAGGGACTCTCAAGAGTCTTCTCCAACACCACAGTTCAAAAGCATCAATTCTTCAGCACTCAGCTTTCTTCACAGTCCAACTCTCACATCCATACATGACTATTGGGAAAACCATAGCCTTGACTAGACGGACCTTTGTTGACAAAGTAATGTCAAATATGCTGTCTAGGTTGGTAATAACTTTCTTTCCAAGGAGTAAGTGCCTTTTAATTTCATTGTTGCAATCATCATC
>SJYC01076910.1:0-15049 GCA_006408675.1 Madoqua kirkii
CTGTTCCTGGTGAAAAGTAAAAGCTTACTCTCAAACTGATTTACATAAGAACATATTTCACATATATATATATATATATATATGTATGTATTTATATAGTGAGTGAAAGTGAAAGTCACTCTGTTGTGTCTGACTTCTTGAGATCCCATGGAGTGTGTAGCCTGTCAGGCTCCTCTGAGAATCCATGGGATTCTCCAGGCCAGAATACTGGAGTGGGTTGCCATTCTCTTATCCAGGGGTTCTTCCCAACCCAGGTCTCCCACATTGTAGGTGGATTCTTTACTGTCTGAGCCACCAGGGAAGCCCAAGAATATTGGAGTGGGTGGCCAATGCCTTCTCCAGGGTATCTTCCCAACCCAGGAATCAAACTGGAGTCTCCTGCATTGCAGGCAGATTCTTTGCCAGCTGTATATACACACATATATATGTATGTATGTATGCTAATAATTATTATCTTTGTTTTTATGTGTTTAATGTCTATCTTCCATGTATTTGCATACTTTTAACTACAGTAAAAGAAATTTCTTTTACAGAAATAAAGTATTTGGTTAGGCATCTAAAACAAAACCACTCTTCTGTACCCTGAAGGGTGTATCTCATGAACTAGTATGGAACACTGAGCTTTCTATTTGCTTTTTAAAGAAAAAGAAGGTAATTCACAGAGATTTTTTAAAAGGTCTTTTTTAAGTTTTTTAGAGAACTTGTTAAAAAACACCCACAACCATATTTCAGGCCACATTTCCTCTCCTGTGTCTTCTCCCCACAAAATGCTCAGACTGCCAATTTAAAGGAAAAACACAGTCAAGCTAGATAAAAAGCAGCCAAATGAAGAGAAGGTTAATCGTGGATGGCAATGGAGGTGGTCCAGACAATCTGTTGATTTCTTTGGCATGACTGCGTTTAGCCTTTTCTTCCCCAAACCCCTGAGACATGAAGGCTGACGTTCACTAGTTGCTGGGCTCCTGGTCATTACTGTGTTCATCCACAACTGGAAATCTTCCTCACTGTCAACCTTCTTCTGACCTAAGAGTCTGGAAGAGGAGCCTGAAAGATGCATAGATAAGAAACTAAGCAGAAAAATGAATAGAAACATAAAACTGGATGCCCTGGTTTAGCAGTGTTAAGTAATAGGCTAATCCAAGTTAATCCAGGAAGAGAAATAATTTTTTTATGTGCTCACCAAAGGCAGTTTTTCAGCTTCGTTTTTAGCTTATGGCATGACAGGGTTGTCATGACAAACAAAAATGAAAATAAAATATAAGTTTCAAGCTGTGTAATTGTGTTTTAGTCCCCCTTTCTCCCTATGTGATCACAAAAACTAGGCCTGCTTTCTGAATTACGCTTTCCTCCCTGTGGCTACTCATGATTATCATAGCGCACAAACTGCCAGTGTCATTATCTGTAAAATGGGAATGATGATGGAACTTCATAGGATTCTTGTAAGGATTGAATGAAACAATGGATATATAATACTTAGTGCAGGATCTGGCCTATAATAAGGGATCAAAGAATGTTAGCTATCCATAAGTTTATAACTTTCGTTAGAAAGAAGAATTATGTACCTCTGATATAAATTTATAATTAATTATATTTTATTATGAAGCAGAAGACTTGGGTTCCAGTACTGGCTCTTTAACTGAGAACCCGAGTCCTTAAATCAGCCCTACACCTCTGATATAGGCTTATGAAATAAGAAGTTTAGATTGTTTGATTATTAAGGTCACTTCTGGCCCTAATCTTCTGTGTTTGACCTTCCATAGCAGCTTTTTTCTATGTTAAGGCTAGCTGGGTTAAGATCTGATCTCTGCAACACAGTTTTCTTTTTAAAGAAGCACAAATCAGGAGTGAGCATTCCTTTGAGGAATCTGTTTCATGATCAGAACTGATTAAAGCATTCTTGGAAATTTCTGAGCCCAAAGTTGAAAAACTAAATTTCCTTACCATTGAATATTTTTAGGAAAATATATGGTATAAAAAAAAGTACTCAATAAGCAGTTGTTCAGTCACTAAGTTGTGTCTGACTCTTTGCTGCCTCATGAACTGCAGCATACCAGGCTTCCCTGTCCTTCACTATCTCCCTGAGTTTGCTCAAATTCATGTCCATTGAGTCAGTGATGCCATTCAGCCATCTCATCCTCTGTCGTCCCTTCTCCTCCTCCCTTCAATCATTCCCTGCATATGGTCTTCCAGTGAGTCAGTTATTCATGAGGTGGCCAAAGTATTGGAGCTTCAGCTTCAGCATCAGTCTTTCCAGTGAATATTCGGGGTTGATTTCCTTTAGGATTGATTGGTTTGATCTCCCTGCTGTTCAAGGGACTCTCAAGAGTCTTCTCCAACACCACAGTTCAAAAGCATCAATTCTTAGGCACTTAACCTTTCTTTAAGGTCCAGGTCTTACATCTGTACATGACTACTGGAAAAACCATAGTTTTGACTATGTAGACTTTTGCTAACAAAGTGCTATCTCTGCTTTTTAATACACTGTCTAGGTTGGTCATAGCTTTTCTTCAAAAGATAAAGTATCTTTCAATTTCGTGGTTGCAGTCACCATCCACAGTGATTTTGGAGCCCAAGAAAATAAAATCTGTCACTGTTTCTGTTGTTTCTCCATCTATTTGCCATGAAGTGATGGGATCAGATGCCATGATCTTTGTTTTTTGAATGTTGAATTTTAACCATGTTTTTCACTCTCCTCTTTCACCTTCATCAAGATGCTCTTGAGTTGCTTTCTGTCATTAAAGTGATATCATTTGCATATCTAAGATTGTTGATATTTCTCCCAGCATTCTTGATTCCAGCTTGTAAGTCATCTAATATGGCTTTTCATATGATGTACTCTGTATATAAGTTAAATAACCAGGGTGACAATATACAGCCTTGATGTACTACTTTCCCAATTTTGAACCAGTTTGTTGTTCCATGTCTGGTTCTAACTGTTGCATCATGTCATGCATACAGGTTTCTCAGGAGACAGGTAAGGTGGTCTGGTATTCCCATCTCTTTAAGAATTTTCCAATTTGTTTTGATCCACACAGTCAAAGATTTTAGTCAGTGAAATAGAAGTAGATGTTCTTTTCTGAATCCCCTTCCTTTTTTCATGATCCAGCGGATGTTGGTAATTTGATTCCTGGTTCCTCTGCTTTTTCTAAATCCACCTTGTACATCTGGAAGTTTTCAACTCATGTACTGTTGAGGCCTAGCTTGAAGGATTTTGAACATTACCTTGCTAGCATGTGAAATGAGTACAACTGTGCAGTAATTTGAACATTCTTTGCAATTGCCCTTCTTTGGGATCGGGGTGAAAATTGATCTTTTCCAGTTATGTAGCCACTTCTGAGTTTACCAAATTTGCTGCCATATTAAGTTCAGCGCTTTAACAACATCATCTTTTAGGATTTGAAATAGCTGAGCTGAAGTCCATCACCTCCACTAGCTTCGTTTGTAATGTTTCCAAAAGCCCACTTGTCTTCACATTCCAGGATGTCTAGCTCTAGGTGAGTGACCACACCATTGTGGTTATCTGGATCCTTAAGATCTTTTTGTACAGTTCTTCTGTGTATTCTTGCCACCTTTTCTTAAAATCTTCTGCTTCTGTTAGGTCCTTGACGTTTCTGTCCTTTATTGTGCCCATCTTTGCATGCAATGTTCCCTTGCTATCTCCAATTTTCTTGAAGAGTCTTCTATTATTTTCCTCTATTTCTTTACATTGATCACATAAGAAGCCTTTATCTCTCCTTGCTATTCTCTGGAACTCTGCATTCAGTGCGTATGTGTTTCCCTTTTCTCCTTTGCTTTTCACTTCTCTTCTTTTCGCAGCTATTTTTAAGGCCTCCTCAGACAACCATTTTGCCCTCTTGCATTTCATTTTCTTTTGAATGATTTTCATCACTGTCTCCTGTATAATGTTACAAACCTCTATCCATGGTTCTTCAGGCACTCTATCAGATCTAATCCCTTGTATCTATTTACCACCTCCACTGTGTAGTCATAAATAATTTGATTTAGGTCGTACCTGAATGGCCTAGTGGTTTTCCCTACTTACTCCAATTTGAGCCTGACTTTTGCAATAAGAAGGTCCTGATCTGAGCCACAGTCAGCTCCAGGTCTTGTCTTTGATGACTGTATAAAACTTCTCTGTCTTCGGCTTTAAAAAAATATAATCAATCTGATTTTGGGATTGACTGAAATCAGCAGTGGGGTCTAATAATGACATTCCTTCTATGATGTCTAGGCACCAGATGTGGTTTTGGCTATGGAAAGTCCTAGGATGATGAAAGGATATTGACAAAGAATGGTAATGAGAAGGGGTTGGCAGAACATGTTGGTCAGAAACCAGATGGGCAGGGCCTTTCATCAGGAGAGTTGTCCACAGGAAGCTGACAAACAGGCATGAATATGTTTCAGGGTCAGGGTAACCCAAAGTAAAAGCCCAGTCCTGCAAACTGCAGCAGCATGGGCATGAGTGAGAAACAAATTTAGGGGCAAATTCCTGAACTCCATGGATTACCATTGTTGCAACTGAGTCTGCAGCTGCAAAGAAGAGAAAACAACCTGGACATACCCCTTATTTGAAGAGGCCACTCTAATGGGAGTCCTCAGGAAAAGCCCCATATACCAGAACACCATCCACGGTCATAAAAATAGCAGGGCTTGGAAACAGATGGACAGGAGTGTAGTACGCAGACTTGCTTTGGGTTGGTTAAAGGAAGAACACCATAAAGCATTGATCATTATCTGACCTGTGCCACAAACCTGTTCTTTTGCCCTGAAGCCAGCAGAAAGTAGACTGAATAACATCTTGTGTTGTGCTGTGCTTCGTTGCTCAGTTGTGCCCGACTCTTTTCAACCCCATGGACTGTAGCCTGCCAGGATCCATGGGAATTCTCCATGGGATTTCTCTAGGCAGGAATACTGGAGTGGGTTGCCATGCCCTCCTCAAAGGGAATCTTCACAACCCAAGGATCAAACCCAGGCCTCCCACATTGCAGGCAGATTCTTTACTGTTTGAGTTACCAGGGAAGCCCTGAGTAACATCTTCAAGAGGCTTGCCTTTTTTCTGAATCAAGGTTTCAAATAGCACTGGAATTCAAACAGTTATGGTGGCCCTGTCACAATTACCTGCATGCGGACGTCTCAGCAGGATGCTTGATGTCCAGCTTGAAACCAGATAAATTTGGGGGAAAGCTAAAAATCCTAGTTGGATGGAGACCATGAAAGAAAAGCAGAATTGGTAGCAACTCCAGGCAAAAATGAGGCAGAATGAAGGAAAAAAAGGAAAGACATGGGGATCAAATGGGAAATATGCAAATCCTCCATTTCCAAAATAAACTTTTCACTGTGTTAATACAGGGGTAGTACACTTCTTTACAAGCCTCCACTGATCATTCCAGATAGAAACATGTACCTCAGTAAACCTAAGTGTCTTACATGGAGCCCGCAGTAAGTTCTTCTATTTATGGGAAAAGAGTATGGGAGGAAATGTACTCACCAAATGGAGAGAAGATCAGAACCATTTATGTTTATAATCAATATAGTTCATTATCCATAAATATTAACATACAACCAATGAACCCCTGACATTTGATAAAAATAAAACCAATGACACAAATAAGACAAAGGACCAAGATGAACAAGTGGAACAACTAACCAGAGGAGTGAAAACATTTAATTAATGGAAGAGAAAAGGACATTTTAAAAATTCCAATTATTATCTACCAATTTAAATTAAATTGAATTTTAAGTAAATTGCATCTAAAGAAATAAAAGCAAGCTGTCATCTTGTATCTTAACAGATAATAAGACAGTGTTCTTAAAAATAAAAAATATACTTGCTTAAACACAAAGCCCATAAAATAACTGTTCTACTAATTATGATTAGAGAAATATACCAAAATAAAGAACAAATACACGAAGCTTGAAAAAAATAACATGGAAAAATGCATCCTAAAAGAACAATATCTACTAATAAGAGGTCCAGGACGGGAAAACTATGATAATAGATAGGAAGGAATTATCAGAGGGGAAAAAATGAACTAAGTCCAAGAACATGTTAAAATTGAAAGGGTCTGCTAAGTGCTTAGGAAAATGAAATAATGGCTAATGTTTCCAGAGTTCTTTAAATGGGTTGTTTTAATTTTTGCAACAGTGCTATGATATATTTATTACTAACCTAAGGGTCAAATGCTCATTATTTTTATAATTGAATAAAGTAAAATATTCAATTTTTAACTTACAGGAGGTTCCACAATTTAAGGGTGCACTCAGCTCCAGAACATAGTCCTCTTAGTCACAAGTTGTGTATGTAGACAAAAAGAAGTCTCACACCTGGATAGATTGTTATGAGTATCAAAGTTAAAGAGATGATATTAAAAGGCTTGTATTGACCATATATGTTGCCAGTGAAACGATAAGAATCTGAAATCAGAATCTTAAATCAGTGTTCCTGTTGACATACTTAATGCTGCTATGGAATTCTGAGCAACAATGGCTTAGCAGCCAGAAATTACTTCATGCCCAAGCAAACTATCAAGAAATTTAAGATAAAAACATTTTAAAATCTGCAAAATCTAAAAAAAAAGTTATCTCCTATGTACTAGTTTTTAAAAACAAAAAAATCAATGCAGCAAAATTAAAGATGAATCCAAGAAAGACATGGGATTTAACAAACAGAAGTAACTTAGGGGATCAGTGGACATCCAGAATTAGAGTTTTTTCGGAAAGCCGGAAAGCATTGATTTACATGAGAATGAAGAATATCTTCAAGAATAAAGTGAATTTTAATTACTAGAAAAGTGGAGGGTCTTAATATCTCTTCTACCAAAAATAAAAAGATAGGCAATTAAAAACTTTGCAAACAGTGCAATGTGGTAAAATTGTGGCTTTGCAAAAACAAACTATAATATTGAACACTTTTGAGCAAGTTTTTTGGGGCATTGAGTTAGAGAAATCACTGGATCTTGATGCTTGGACATTCTTCAAGTGGCAGAGATTTAGTGACATGAGATTATATTACTTTTCCTTCAGATACCAACCATCATACTACTTCATTATATGATTAATCACTCCTACACAATTACACAATGCATTCTAATAAATGGTATTCAAGGTACAGAATATAACTAAAGACACAGAGAAGACATATTTACAGAGAAGAATATGTATTATAAAACTTGGGCAATATTAAATGATGACATAGCTACAGAGTCAGGAGGTAATGAAAAGTGGGTATAGAGATGTGGGTATGCTAACTTTTCTCATCTTACAGTGTGGAAATCCAACTGATAGAGAATAAAGGTAGTAAATACAGAAATAGAGGGTTAAGAATATTATTGAACATATTAAGTGTTAAAATGAGAAGAATTTAAGTTGGAGAAAGAAGTAGGGAGAGGGTGGTAGAGTGTGTATAATTCATCATATTTTATGGATGAGAATCAACAGAATATCTAGAGGTGATCAATCATCAAGAATTAAGAGCCAAAAAAAAAAAAAAAACCCTTCTTTATCAGAAGTGGAGAAAGAAGGAGGAACAGAGGTCAAAAAAGGGAGATTTTGACTTTTATTTTGAGTCTCTTCTATACATATATTTCATTCCTTTTCTGTGGATGCATTTCTAACTAAATATTTTTTAAGGCATGTAAGGACAGGTGCAAGAAGTAATGATTATATAGAGGCCAGCTTGATCACTCTATTTCTTGTAGCATAAGGATGCCAGTCACTCCTTTTGTTGGATATTTAAATCTTGAGATTTGCTATTGTCACTGAGTTTCAGATATTTGAAATAGCAATTTAATATAGACACCCTGGAGGAAATGTATAAAATTATAATTTAAGAAAATTATGTCAGAAAATAGTAAATTTAAGAAAAAATAATGCTGGACTATCATAAATCAATGATAAGGTTCTACATCAATACCAGACTATTCTCTCTGCTATTTCCACTGCATCCTTCTCAGTCTGGATTAAATCGGCTTCACTGGCTTTCCATCAAAACTACTCTAGAAAATTAAGAAGATTCTGACTCATGACCTTGTTAAGATTTCAGTCAGTCTACATAGAATTTAAACGTGTACCACAGATAATTTTTTAAAATATATACATACATATTTTTGTTATTGTTCATGTATATTTTTTGAAAATAATCCAATATCTAAGACATATTACTTGCATCAAGTTGGTACAGTTAAAGACAAATAATACATTTTGTGCTCGAAAGAATTATAAGAGTAAAGGTTTATTTGTGGTAGTCTTGAAAACAAGAAATAAATGCTAGACTATCTGCAGTGCAAACCATGAATGAATGCTTGCTGATTATAGGCTTATTTATAAACAAACATACAAACATTCAGTAACATCTTCACTCATTTTTTTAAATCTGTGTTTGTATAATGATTGTATACCCATTAATTGTTTTAACAAACATTAAAAATTAAATATTCACAGGTTTTAATTCTTTATTCTTCAATATATTATTTTCCAGAGAAAATAAGCTATAGTGCTTAACTCTGATACCTTTCTATAGTGTGTAAAGGAAAATAGCATGTTTCAATGATTGCTGTATAGTGATGCAGAAGAAAACATCTCAGTATAAAAGTAAAAGATGTAGAGCAGTATGTATTAACAATCTTACCAGAAATGTTTCTGGTTCTTTAGCTTACTGAGTGAATGACTATTTCATCCTACTTGAAGTGCGGCTACACAGCCTCTGAAGAGGTGTCTGCAAATTTGTGGCAGTGACCAAGACAGAACCAGACAGAGAGCTTATTGAAATAAAGAATTTCCAACAGATTGCATCTCCTTGGTGGAAATGTTCTGCCAAGTCCAAGGGGAAGATATGGGCCTTCTCTAAAGAATATAAATCATGGAAATAAATAATCCAATATCTCTAGCATTTTCACCCCATCAAGTCATCTCAAATGTCATACTTGTTTTTTTTGTCTCATGTTTCTGTCATGTACACTACTTATTCTGACAATTTCTCACCTCGTTTTACTTCCTCAACTAGTAAGTGAAATGGAAAAGTAACAGGGGTAGAAAAAAAAGAGCTATCAATTTCACAAAAACATATATTTTAAGATATATATTAAACTTATTACCAGAAGCAATGGATTTTCAGAAATGAAAGAAAGAGATGTTCTGGGTTCTGGAGATGGAAAATTCTCATAGCCTCCAAAATTAAAAAGGCTTGAAGGAAAGTTTGGGGTGTTTTTTTTTTCAATTTTTTTAATTTTTAAATTTTCTTTGGAGTATACTTGGCTTCGGAGAGGGCAATGGCACCCCACTTCATTACTCTTGCCTGGAAAATCCCATGGATGGAGGAGCCTGGTGGGCTGCAGTCCATGGGGTAGTTAAGAGTCGGACACAACTGAACGACTTCACTTTCACTTTTCACTTGCATGCATTGGAGAAGGAAATGGCAACCCACTCCAGTGTTCTTGCCTGGAGAATCCCAGGGACAGGGGAGCCTGGTGGGCTGCCATCTATGGGGTTGCACAGAGTCGGACACAACTGAAGTGACTTAGCAGCAGCAGCATACTTGGTTTACAATATTGTGTTGGTTTCTGCTGTACAGCAAAGTAAATCACTTAGACATACACATGTAATCCAATCTTTTTTTAGTATGTAGGTCATTACAGAGTAATGAGTAGAGTTCCCTGTGCTATAACAGTAGGTCCTTATTGTACTCAGTCACTTAGTCATGTCCAGTTCTTTGTGGCCCCATGGACTGTGGCCTGACAGACTCCTCTATACATGGAATTTCCAGGCAAGAATACTGGAATGGGTTGCTGTTCCCTACTCCAGAGTACCAACCCAGGGATCAAATCTTCTGGCATCTGCTGCATTGGTAGGCAGATTCTTTACCACTAGTGCCACCTGGGGAGCCCAGGTCCTTATTGATTATGCAACTGTATACACAGTAGTGAGGCTTCCCTGGTGGCTCAGAGGGTAAAGAGTTTGCCTGCAGTGTGGGAGACCAGAGCTCAACCCCTGGGTCAGGAAGATCCCCTGGAGAAGGAAATAGCAACCCACTCCAGTATTCTTCCCTGGAAAATCCCATGGATGGAGGAACCTGGAAGGCTACAGTCCCTGGGGTCGCAGAGAGCACAACTGAGCGACTTCACTCACTTTTAGTGTGTGTATGTCCAGTTTCTCAATTTATCCTCCTTTACCCCATGGTAACCACAAGTTTGTTATTTTTAATAGTCTTATTTGTTATTTTAAGAGTTTTAATCTGTACAGTGTTGTATTAGTTTCTTATCATTCATTTATTCATTTTTGGTGCATGAGTTCTTCACCTTCATTGCTGCACATGGGCATCTCTAGCTGCAGCTATGAGGGCTGCTCTCTAGTGGTGTTTGGGCTTCTTACTGTGGTGGCTTCTCTTACTGAGGAGCTCAGGCTCAGGCACATAGGCTCAGTATTTGTGATCTGTGGGCTCTAGAGCATGGGCTCGATAGTTGTGGTTAATGGGGTTAGTTGCTCCACGGCCCGTGATGTCTTCTTGGACCAGGGATCGAACCCATGTTCCCTGCACTGCAGGTGGACTCCTATCCACTGCACCACCAGGGAAGTCCCAGAAGTTTGATTTTTACATCTAGGACTCTATTTCTGTTTTGTAAATAAGTTCATTTGTACCATTTTTTAGGTTCCGTATATAAACAGTATAATTTAACATTTGTCTTCCTATTGTGACAGTCTCTAAATCCATCCATTTTGTTATAAATGACATTATTTCATTCCTTTTTTATGGCTGACTAATATTCTATTGTATATATGTACCACATCTTCTTTATCTATTCCTCTGTTGAGGGACATTTAGGTCAATTCTATATCCTGGTTATAATAAATAGTGCTGAAATGAACATTGGGATGCATGTATCTTTTCAGATTATGGTTTTCTCTATATATATGATCATGGGTGGTATTGCTAGATTGTATGGTAGATCTGTTTTTAGGTTTTAACAGAACCTTCATAATGTCCACAATGTTGAACCAATTTCATTCCAACCAACAGTGTAGGAGGGTATCCTTTTCTCCACATTATTTCTAGCATTTGCTGTTCATAGATTTTTTGATGATCACCATTTTGACCAGTATGAGGTGATACCTCATTGTGTTTTTGATTTGCATTGCTATAGTAACTAGTGATTGAGCATTTGTCAAATGCTTTTTGGCCATGTGCATTTCTTTTTGGAAAATTTCTTTTTAGATCATTCACCCATTTTTTGATTGTTTGTTTTTTATAATGATTTGCATAATCTATTGATACTTGTATGTTTGCTGATTAATCTCTTGTTGGTTGCTTGGTCTGCAAATATTTTCTCCCATAATATGGGTTGTCTTTTCAATGTTTTTATCGTTTTCTTTGCTGTGCAAAACATTTTAAGTTTGATCAGGTGCCATTTGTTTATTTTTGTTTTCTTTCATTATTCTAGGTGTGAATTGAAAAAGATATTGTTCCAATTTATATCAGAGAGAATTCTGTCTGTATTTTATAGTATCTGGCCTTACATTTACATCTTTAATTCATATTGGGTCTATTTTTATATATGATGTTAGGAAATATTCTAATTTCATTCTTTCCCCCCCTTTTTTTTACTTTACAATACTGTATTGGTTTTGCCACACATCAACATGAATCTGCCATGGGTGTACACATGTTCCCAATCCTGATCCCCCCTGCCACTTCCCTCCCCATACCATCTCTCTGAGTCATCCCAGTGCACTAGCCCCAAGCATCCTGTATCCTGCATCAAACCTAGACTGGCGATTCATTTCTTATATGATATTATACATGTTTCAATCCCATTCTTCCAAATCATCCCACCCTCTCCCTCTCCCACAGAATCCAAAAGACTGTTCTATACATCTGTGTCTCTTTTGCTGTCTCACATACAGGGTTATTGTTACCCTCTCCATTACATATTCTTGCCTCCTTTTTCATAGATTAGGTGACCATATGTACTTGGATTGATCTCTGGCTTTCTATCCTGCCCAGATCTGTATTTCTGATTTTGTGTCAGTACCATACTGTCTTTATTACTGGAGCTTTCAAGTGTCTTTTAAAGGCATGGATCCTGATTCCTCCAGCTCCATTTTCCTTTCTCAAGATTGCTTTGAATATTTGGGGTCTTTTGAGATTCCATACAAATTCTGAAATTGTTTGCTCTAATTCTGTGTCAAATCCTTTTAGTAGCTGGATTGTTGCTATTCAGTAGCTCAGATGTGTCTGATGCTTTGCAACCCCAGGAACTGCAGCATGACATGTCTCCCTGTCTTTCACCATCTCCTGGAGTTTGATCAAACTCATGTCCATTGAATCGGTGATGCCACCCAACCATCTCATCCTGTCATCCCCTTCTCCTCTTCCCTTCAGTCTTTCCCAGAATCAGAGTCTTTTCCAATGAGCTGGCTGTTCACATCAGGTAGCCAAAGTATTGGAGCTTCAACTTCAGTGTCAGTCCCTCCAATGAATACTCAGGTTTGATTTCCTTTAGGATTGCCTGGTTTGATCTCCTTGCTGTTCAGGGGACTCTCAAGAGTCTTCTCCAGCACCACGGTCTGAAGGCATCAGTTCTTCATTGCTCAGCCTTTTTCATTGTCCAGCTCTCACATCCATACATGACTACTGGAAAAACCATGACTTTAACTATGCAGACCTTTTTCAGCCAAGTAATGTCTCTGCTTTTTAATATGCATTCTAGGTTTGTCATTGCTTTTCTTCCAGGGAGCAAGCATCTTCTAATATCATGGCTGCAGTCACCATCCACATTGATTTTTGAGCCCAAGAAAAGAAAGTCTGTCACTGTTTCCATTGTTTCCCCATCTGTTTGTCATAAAGTGATGGGACAAGATGCCATGATTTTAGTTTTTTGAATGTTGAGTTCTAAGCCAGCTTTTTCACTTGCCTGTCTCACCTTCATCAAGAGACTCTTTAGTTCTTCACTCTCTGCCGTGAGGGCGGTGTTATCTGCATATCTGAGGTTACTGGTATTTCTCCCGGCAATCTTGATTCCAGCTTGTGCTTCTTCCAGCCCCAGTAATTGGATGGGGATTGCTGAACTTGTTAATTGCTTTGGGTAGTACAGTCATTTTGATGCTATTGATTTTTCCAGTCCAAAAACACAGCATAGCTCTCTATCCATTTGTGTCATCTTTGAATTCTTTCATTAGTATCTTAATTTTTCTGAGTACAAGTCATTCGTCTCCATAGGTAGGTTTATTCCTAGGCATTTTATTCTTTTTGATGCATTGGTAAATGCGATTGTTCCTTCAATCTGTTTCTAATATTTTGTTGTTAGTTTATAGGAATGCAAAAGATTTCTGTGTATTAATTTTGTATCCCTAAACTTTACCACATTCATTGATGAGCTCTAGTAGTTTTCTGGTAGCACCTTCAGGATCTTTTGTGTACAATATGATGTCATTTTTAAACAGTGACACTTATTTTACAATTTGAATTCTTTTTATTTCTTTTTCTTCTCTGATTTCTGTGACTAGAACTTCCATACTGTGTTGAATAAAATTGGTGAGAATTGACATCCTTGTTCCTGATCTTAGAGGGAATGCTTTCAGGTTTTCACTATTGAGAATGATGCTTTCTGTGGATTTGTTGCATTTGACTTTTTTTTTTTTTTGAGGAATGTTCTCTCTAAGAGCACTTTCTGGAGAGTTTTTATCGTAAATAGGTGTTGAATTTTGTCAAAAGCTTCTCTGTGTGTGTTGAGATTATCACATGGTTTTTATTCTTTAAATTATTCATGCAGTGTATCACATTGACTGATTGATTTACATATATTGAAGAATCCTTGTATTTCTAGGATAAATCCCATTTGATCATGGTATATAATCTGTTTAATGTATTGTTGAATTTAAATTGCTAGCATTTTGTTGAGGATTTCTGAATCTATGTTCATCAGTGATAGTGCCTTTTTCTTTTTTTGTGCTCTTTGTCTGGTTTTGGTATCAGGGTAATCATGGCCACATAGAAAGTGTTTGGGAGTGTTTCTTCCTCTGCAGTATTTTGGAAGAATTTCAGAAGGATAGATGTTAACTCTTCTCTAGATGTTTGATAGAATTCAACATTTGATCATGGTATATAATCTGTTTAATGTATTGTTGAATTTAAATTGCTAGCATTTTGTTGAGGATTTCTGAATCTATGTTCATCAGTGATAGTGCCTTTTTCTTTTTTTGTGTTCTTTGTCTGGTTTTGGTATCAGGGTAATCATGGCCACATAGAAAGTGTTTGGGAGTGTTTCTTCCTCTGCAGTATTTTGGAAGAATTTCAGAAGGATAGATGTTAACTCTTCTCTAGATGTTTGATAGAATTCACCTGTGAAACCACCAGGTCCTGGACCTTTGTTTGGTTGGGAGTTTTAGTTTTAATACTTGTGATTGATCTGTTGATAATTTCTATTTCTTCCTGGTTCAGTGTGAGAAAATTGTACCATTTTAAGAATTTGTCCATTTCTTCTAGGTTGTCCATTTTATTGGTGTATGGTTGCTTATAGTAGTCTCTTACAATCCTTTGTATTTCTGTTGTGTGTGCTTTAACTTCTCCCTCTTCATTTCTAATGTTATTGATTTGAGTCCTCTTCCCTCGCCTCTTTTTTTTGATGAGTCTGGCTAAAGGTTTATCAAAGGTTTATCAATTTTATCTATCTTCTCAAAGAACCAGCTTTTAGTTTCATTGATCTTTTTTTTTTTATCATTTTCTTGGTTTCTATTTCCTTTATATCTGCTCTGGTGTTTATAATTTCTTTCCTTCCACTAACTTTGGGTTTGGTTTGTTTTTCTTTCTCTAGTTGCTTTACATGTAAAGTTAGGTTGTTTATTTGTGATTTTTCTTCTTTCCTGAGTTGATTA
The DNA here is from genome assembly GCA_006408675.1 of Madoqua kirkii. Classification (NCBI taxonomy): domain Eukaryota; kingdom Metazoa; phylum Chordata; class Mammalia; order Artiodactyla; family Bovidae; genus Madoqua; species Madoqua kirkii. Next base: position 14,866 of record SJYC01076910.1, read on the forward strand.
TACTGCTATAAACCTTCCTCTTAGAACCGCTTTTGCCCGGTCACCTAAGTTTTGTGTCACTGTGACTTTGTTTGTACTTTTTGATTTCCTCGTTGACTCCTTCAGTGATCCATTCATTGTTTACCTGTGTGAGTTTGCAGTTTTGTTGTTGTTGTTGTTGTTTTCTCCTGTAGTTGATTCTAAT
>SJYC01076918.1:0-25333 GCA_006408675.1 Madoqua kirkii
TGGGAATAATTTGAATCATTCCTAATCTAATAGAAACCTAAATACCTCTCATCATTTGTTCTTTATAATTCACTTTTAATCCTTATATTCATGTGGTATAATAAATTCACACAACTTCATATTATTTGGAATCCAGAAAGATTTTTATCTGTTATCAACTTTTTGTGGATGGCACGTGTTTACTGTCTGTACACTGTAAAGGCCAAAGTTCAGGCCACTTTCAGGTAGCTATTTGCGCTGGAGGACTGAACTTGTCCTCTTTAACCTTAGCAAACTGTCCTGGGCGAACTCTAATATTGTTAGAGAACTTGATGAGTGTGTGTGTGTGTGTGTGTGTGTGTGTGTGTGTGTGAGTGTGCTGACAAGTATGCTCTCCTCTGCTTCCTGTGCCTCTTTACGGCTTTGCTTCCCCTTTGGTCATTTCTGTAGAATTAAGATCTGACCAACCGCTCACCTAACCAGGGCTGCATTTGTTGACACAAATATCCTCCCCCTTATGCTTGGGCAACTGTGCTATTGTAGACACATGGACTTGGCACATTTAAATGTGCATTTTACTGTTTTCCACACTGCTAATTTGTTTAACTGTGTTCATTAGAATCTCTGCGTGGGATTTCCTCTGGAACGTGATGGACTGTTTCTGGATTTGAATTATTAGCTGCACATGTTCCCTCATAAATGTCAGCTTTATCACTTTGGATGATTTTGTGAGAGCTTCAGTGGCTTATCTGATGGACCTATAACGCCTGTTTCTTTTGCCACTTAATTCATCTCATTGTAACTTACTGAAGAGAGCAATTAGTGAAAATGTAGGGAATGATTCTTGGGCTGCCCTGAGTCCTTTGACCTTGGAACAGAAGCATTTTGACACTTAGGGAGTGGATCTGACAAAATGTAATTGGATGTTTTAGCACAGTTTAGAATATCTATAACAGAGCTTTTTTAAAGGGAATAATAGAGAGCACTGAGGCCAAAGTATCTAAGTGTCCAAGGGGATTGTTAAGGGTTGATATGTTTGTGTGTGTGTGTGTGCGCGCTCACGCTTAGTCCTGTCCAACTCTTTGTAATCCCATGGACTGTAGCCTGCCAGGCTCCTCTGTCCGTGGAATTCTGCAGGCAAGAATACTGGAGTGGGTTGTCATTTTCTTCTTCAGAAGATATTCCTGGCCCAGGTATAGAACCTGATTCGCCTGCATTGGCAGACAAGTGCTTTACCATTGAGCCACCTGGGAAGCATAAGGGCTGAAATGTGTCCCCAGAATGATATGTTGAAATCCTAATGACAATGTGCCTCAGAGTGTGACCTTCTTCAGAAATAGGGTTATTGCTGATGTAATTAGTTAAATTAAGAGAGAGCCATGATGGAATATGGTAGACCCTGAGGCAAAGAAGTAATGTTCAAAAACTCAACCAAGTTTCACCTGCAATAAATGCCCTTTATCATGTTTGGGAAGTTCACCTCTATTCCTAGCTTGCTGAGATCCTCTTACCAGATAATGTTGGTTGTTGTCAAGTGCCTTTTTCTGTGTCTGTCAAGATGATCATGTGTTTTATCTTTTATTCTATTAATAAATTGTACTATATCAATTAATTTTTAGATGTTAACCAAAACTTGTGTTCTTGGGATATGTTGCCAGAATCTATTTGCTAATAGTTTGTTAAGAAATTTAATGTCTGTGTTCATATAGGATATTAGTTTGTGGATTAATTTTCTTTTGACATCTTAGTTCAGCTTTTATATCAAGATAAGACTGCTTCCTAGGTGGCTCAGTGGGTAAAGAATCTGCCTGCAATGCAGGAAACACAGGAGATGCAAGTTCAATCCCTGGATCAGGAAGATCCCCTGGAGAAGAAAATGGCAATCGACTCCAGTATTCTTGCCCAGAAAAGTCCCATGGACTTGTGGGAAAATCCCATACACTTACTTTTACCCTGGCAGGCTATAGTCCATGGGGTCACAAAAAGAGTCAGACATGACTTAGTAACTGAGCATTCACACGCATGCAATACTGCTATCATTTTCCAAAACAATTCATGACATATTGACATTATTTTTTTCTGTAAATACTGATGGAGTTCTCTAGTGAAGCCATCTAGGCCTGGACTTTCTCTGGTTGGAATATTTTTAGTTACTAATTAATTTTCACTACTGGTTGTTGGCCTATACAGATCTATTAGTTATTGAGCTAGTTTTGGTAATTTATATCTTTTCTAGAAATTTGTCTGTTTTACCTAGGTTGGCAGATTTGTTGGCATAAAGTCGTTCATAGTATTCTTTTATTTTTTTTTTCATATGATTTTTTCCCAACTTAACACATGTAATTCTTTTTTGATAAAATGCCTTCTCATTGTCTGTTGGAGCAGTTGTAATTCATATTTCATGATTCAAAATTTTTTTAATACTTTATTCTACTTTACAATACTGTATTGGTTTTGCCATACAGTGACGTGAATCAGCCACAGGTGTACACGATCTCCCAATGCCGAAGCCCCCTCCCAGCTCCCACCCCACACCATCTCCCCGGATCATCCCGTACACCAGCCCCAAGCATCCTGTATCCTGTATTGAACATAGACTGGTGCTTCGTTTCTTATATGATAGTATACATGTTTCAGTGCCATTCTCCTAAATCATCCCACCCTCTCCTTCTCCCTCATAGTATTCCTTTAAAATACTTTTACTTTCTTTGGAGTTGGTAGTGATATCCCCCCTTTTGTTACTTACTTCTACCATTTGTGTCTTTTTTCCATGGTCAGTCTTGCTGGAGTGGATTGCCATTTCCTCCTCCAGAGGATCTTCCTGACCCAGGGATCAAACTTGCATCTTCTGTGTTGCAGGCAGATTCTTTACCCACTGATCCACCTGGGAAGCCCAGTAGTTTGGCACTTTTGCATATATTTTCAAAATACCAACTTTTGATTTTGTTGATTTTCTCTATTGTTTTTCTAATGCCAATGACTTCTGCTGTATTCTTTCTTATGTTGCATTGGACTTAGTTTGCTCTTCTTGAACCTAGCTTTTAAGAAGAAAGTTTAAGTTATTGGTCTGAGACTCTTCTTTTTGGATACAGGTGTTTGAAGGTATAAATTTATCTTGGAGCATTGCCTTAGTTGTATTCCAAAACTGCAATATGCTACGACTGATCATTCATTCCAAAATATTTTCTAATTTCCTTTTATGCCTTTACCCATATGCTATTAAGAAGTGTGTTAATTTCTGAATGCTTTGGAATTTCACAGATTTGTTTCTCTCTTGATATTTAAACTGATTCTCTTGTGATGAGAGAAAATATATGGCATGATTTTCATCATTTGAAAGTTATTGAGAGTTGTCCTATGGCTTAGAAAATTGTCAGTCTTAGAGAATGCTCCATCTGACTTGAATGTGTATTCTACATATATGGGGGTGAAGCATTTTGTACATGCAGGCACATGCACACGTAAATATACACCTGTCATATTGGTTGACGATACTGTTCATGTTTTCTAAATCCTTGCTACTTTTCTGTCTAGTTTCTCTATTGATTATGGTATAGTTTTGAAGTTTCCAACTATCCCTAAGAAGGGATAATTCTATCAGTTTTTGCTTCCTGTATTTTGGGGTTCTGTTTTTGGTACATATATCTTTATTATTGTTTTATCTTCATGAGATATTGGCCCTTTTATCATTATGAAATATTCCCTAATATCCTAGTGATTTTTCTTCTCTTAAAGTCTATTTTTTCTAATATTAATGGATTCATCCAACACTCTTGAAGTTACTGTATGCAAGACATATCTTTTAAAAATCTTTTACTTTCAAACCACTGATGTCTTTGAATCTAAGATGTGTCTCTTTAAGATGGCATGTAGTTGAGCCTTGCTTTGTTACTCAGTTTGTCATTTGTTTCCTTTTGATTTATGTAATTATTCAGGTGTGTAGATTTTAATTTCTCATTTTTGTATTTGCTTTCTATATATCTCTTACCTTTTGGTTCATCTATTCTTACTTGACTCCTTTTTTCAGGTCAAAATTATTTTTGGTATCCATTTTCATTCTTTTGTTGGTTTTATGTTTTACAATAGTTTTAAGAAAATATTTTAATATTGTTTCCACTTTTTATTAAAAAGCATCTTTATGTTTGCTTCGCCTGTGCTTGGTCCTTGTTGCTGCACTGGAATTGCTCTGGTTGTAGAGAGTGGTGACTTGTCTTTGCTGCAGTGCACTGGCTTTTCATTGCAGTGGTTTTTCTTGTTTTTGGAGCACAGGCTGTAGAGGGCATGGCTTCAGTACTTGGAGCCCCCGGGCTCAGGAGTTGCAGTTCTGGGCTCTAGAGCATAGACTCAATACTTGTGGTGCATGGACTTAGTCACTCCATGGCATGTAGGATCTTCCTGGACCAGGAATCAAACCCATGTCTCCTGCATTGGCAGGTGGATTTTTACGACTGCACCTCCTGTGAAACACTGAAATTTTTTTATTAGTGGTTGCTCTAGGGATTACAACATGCATCTTAATTTATCATAATCTATTTCAGAGTGATACTAATTCAATTCCAAAAAAAATTATTTGCTCGAATAAAGAATTTCATTCCATCCCTGCCTCCTCTATGCTATTATTTCTGAGCTCCTATCACTCACTGCACAACAGGTCAAAAATTGTGAGATGAGGTGTTGGGGCATGGAATAGTGACTTTATTTGGAAAGCCAGCAGACAGAGAAGATGGCTGACTAATGGCCTGAATTAATGGCCTAAATGTTAATTTGGGATAGAATTCAAGTTTCTTTTATGATAGCAAAGGGAGAAGCAGGTGGAGGTGAGGTCAGGCAGTGAGGAATAGCCTCAAGCAGCTGGGTACTGGTGGGAGTCTGAGGGATGTTTTGAAACTTTTTGTTCTTGATCCGTTGACTGTGATGGACATTAGTGCGGTTTGATGGTCCTGCAGAACTAGGTAAGATAAATGTTAATGTTTCTTGCTCAGGTTTCCTTATCACTTGTTCATGTTTCCTTATCACAGTGGGGAGGTCGAGTTTCTTTGAAATGGGGCTAGCATGTATACCCCAAACTTCAGGCAAAATTCCTTTAGAGACTAATATGTCTGTATGCAGTGCTCAGCAGAGGCTTAAGACTCAGGAGATAAAGCAGCAGAGATGTAGAGTGTGGCGTCAGAGTCCTTCCCTGTTACACTACTATTGTCATATATGTTATTGCTTATCATGTTTCCTTATCACAGTGGGGAGGTCGAGTTTCTTTGAAATGGGGCTAGCATGTATACCCCAAACTTCAGGCAAAATTCCTTTAGAGACTAATATGTCTGTATGCAGTGCTCAGCAGAGGCTTAAGACTCAGGAGATAAAGCAGCAGAAGATGTAGAGTGTGGCGTCAGAGTCCTTCCCTGTTACACTACTATTGTCATATATGTTATTGCTTTGTAGTGTCATGCATTTTGAAGATTTTAACAGAATAAATAAGAAAATATATTGATAAATTCTCTTAAATTAACCTATATATTTACCGTTTCTGTTGCTATTCATTTTTCCTGACGCTTCAAGTTACTGTCAGGTGTCATTTCCTTTTGGCCTGTAGGCCTTCTTGTAGTATTTCTTATAGTGTAGGTATGCACAATGCATTCAGTCTTTTTCTGAGAATGTCTTTATGTAGCCTTAGCTTTTAAAGGATACTTTTGCTCTGTATAGCAGTCTGGGTTGAGAGGATGTTTCTCCCACCACCATTGCCTCTGACCACATTATTTCCAATACAAAGTTGCCTACTAGTCATATTGTTGGTCCTCTGTATGTGCTTAGTCATTTTTCTTTTGTTATTGGGATTTTTTGTGTTTTTTTTTTTGTCATTGCTTCTCAATAATTTAACTATAATGTGTCTCATTGTAGATCTTTTCACAATTATTCTACTTGGGGTTGGTTGAGTTTCTTGTTACTATAGTTTGTCATTAAAATTTGTGTAGTTCTCAGACATTACTTCAAATCTATTTCTTCCCCCCTCTCTCTACTGCCCTATGCAAGTCTCATTACTTGTTAAATCTCATGGTGTTCTTCAGTTCTCTGAAACTATTCATTTTTTGTCATTCTTTTTCTCTCTGTTCTTCAGAATAGAAAATTTCTCATGACAGTCACTCCTTTTTGGTATTATTATTATTTTACCATTTCAAATATGCTGTTGAGCTACTATTGAAAATTCATTTCATTTATCATACCTTTTATTTATTGAGTTATGGCCACACTGGGTCTTCATTGCTGTGCCTGGGCTTTCCTCTAGTTGCACAGACTAGAGGCTACTATCTCGTCGCAACGCACGGGCTCCTCATTGCAGTGGTCTCTTGTTGCAGAGCACAGGCTCTAGGCGCATGGGCTTCAGTAGTTGTGACATGTGGGCTCAGCAGCCTCAGCTCAAGGGCTCTATAGTACTGGCTCAGTAGTTAGGACGCACTGGCTTAGTTGTCCCATGGCATGTGGGCTCTTCTTGGACCAGGGATCGAACCCATGTCCCCTGCATTGACAAGCAGATTTCCACCATTGACCCACCAGGGAAACCCCATTTATTATACTTTACAACTCTGTTTTATTTCCTTCTCTTTATCGGGGATTTCTATTTGTTGATTGATTGTTGCCGCATTTTTTGGAATAATTTTTAAGTGCTTTCTTTAGTTCTTTGAACATATTTTTAACCACTATTTTGAAGAGCTTATCTGCTAGATCCAATATCTAGTGACACTCAAAGACAGTTTCTTTTGACTTTTTTTCCATGAAAGTGTGTCTAACACTCTTGTTTCTTTGCATGTCTAGTAATATTGTGTTGCAAACTGGAAATATTTGATGATACATTTTTGCAACTCTTGTAGTTGTTACTTTCATTTATTTTTAGTAGCAAGCCTGGGCTTAAATTGTCTCAGCTGTCAAATCTGTCAAGCAATGTCTTTGCTTAGGTGTGTATTTGTATGTTTTTGTGTGTGTATACACACATTTGTTTCTATTTGTAAGGTGAGCTACATAGAAGTAGCCCCTGGTCTCTGTAGCTTAATGTCAAACAAGACTGGATAGAGTTTGTGCTCAAAAAACTCAGGCAGGTAAAGTTTCTGACTCCTATCACTGTGTCTATGTGTGAGTAGAGGCTGGGCTTCCCAGGTGGTGCTAGTGGTAAAGAACTCACCTGACAATGCAGGAGACATAAACAGAGGGAAGATCCCCTGGAAGAGGACACAGCAACCCACTCCAGTATTCTAGCCTGGAGAGTCCCGTGGACAGAGGAGCCTGGCGGGCAATAGTTCAAAGGGCCACAAAGAGTCGGATCTGACTGAAGCAACTTAGCACGCATATGAATAGGGGAATATATTCAAAGTTCTGGCCATTTTCAAGCCTGTTTGTCCCAGCCTTACTTTTCTTTAAAGAATATCTACAGAGTATTATTCATTATACCCCAGACTTAAAACTCCCAAATGCCTCCCATATCACCTCCTTCCTATTTAAGGAAGGCCAGAGATACAATGAGTTTCTGGGTAGATTGACTCAGCAGCTCAATGATATAATCGAGGGCCCAGATTCTTTCCATCTCTTTTATCTACTGTCTTAGGTATTAACTCCACCTGCAGTTTGGAAACAAGAAAGAAGGGAAGTTCCAGCATTACTCCAGACATGTGAGGGGTGGCAGACACAAAGCAGCTAGGAATGTTGTGTTTCTATAAGTGAATCCTGGTTACATAGGTGTGTTCACATTATGAAATTTCTTTAAGGTGTACACTTAAAATGTATTTACCTTTCTGTACATATAATATACCCAAAAAAGTTGAGAAAGGGAAGCAATTTAAGGAAAACATTAGCAAAGCAATACAACTGATGTTATCTGATTATGTGGTGCTGGTATATGATTATGTGAAGGTGTACAAGAATGATATCTGAGAATCTGCCTTATACTATCAATATTGTCATTTTAGTGGATGGAACTGAATAAACAGTAAACACCCATTGTTGATAATTCAGACTAAGAGAAAAGACTCAGGGGAACAGAGTCTCCTCGAAGAGTACTATTTGCTTAACTATTATTTCATTAGCCTTGATGGAAATAAATCTATTTGCCATTGTTGAGGTGGCCTCTTGACTTCCCCTCTCTTTGTAATAAGCCTTGGGAAAGACAGACCCAGTCTCAGCAAATATTAAGAATAAGTACTATTCACCCATTGTTGCTAAAAGTGGGAGTCTGGCTGCTGACTGCTCAAAAGCCAATAAATAAGTAAATAAGCAAGTTGGTAGAAAGGAAAGTTTGCTTTATTTTGGATCCTGGCAGTGGGGAGGGGGGAGCACAGACTCATAGATGGAGGGAGGGGGCTACATGCAGAAACAGCACAGCCAGCTCTGACAGTGATCTTGAACTTGGTCATGCAGTCACTCTGCTGTGCACCTGAAACTATCACAACATTGTTAACTGGCTATGCTCCAATTAAAATAAAAAGATTTTTAAAAAACGAAATTGGCCTTGCAATGGTCTGACCAGCATCATCTTGATTGTTTTAAATACATTTAGTCTTTGATTTCAGGGTCAGCTTGTACTCACGTATTGAAGCCAGTTCTCAGGGAACTGTGGTGGCTCATGTCATGGCTACAGTCTGGGCATCATGTAGTTAGTTATCTTCCTGCACCTGGTGGGCATTTCAGTATCTACAGAGCGATTCAAAAGCTATGGCTCAGGATATTGTCTGTAGACTCTGAGAACTAAAGGTTCTTGACAATGCTTGATGACTAAACCATTATTAGTCAGTCTTACTGGACTATTTTCCTTGGTTTCTCTATTGTCTGGCTTCTCTGATTAAACTTACTCTTTGGCTAAAGTTTTTCCTTAAGCAAAAGACAGATGGAGGACATGGGAGTGGGTGGGATAAGGACCATAGGGTTCTTGCTTACTTTAGCCATCTTTTACTCCCAAGGTAGACATTGCTAATTGATCCCAGCATTCTTATCCATTGATTCCAGATAAAAACTTGAATGCTTTGCAATACAGTGTCAAAAGCACTTACTGCCAACAATCAAAGCCAGCACTTGAATGACATTTACTTGAAATTCTTGATCTACACCTCCACCCCTGTCTTAATCTGGAGGATGTTAACACATGGATTCCACCTTTGCCAGGGCACACCCAGAAGACTTGCTATGCCCAGAAGAGATCATAGAAGATAAGAGGGTGACAGCTTCTGAATAAAACTGGAGTTCAACTTCCATGTCTTCTGGATACCATCTCTGTGATCTCAATACCACCTGCCCTGATATAGCTGCTTTCTCTGAAGCCCAACTCTTCTCCCTTCAGCAATATAGAAGTCTCGGGAGCATGGCCTTTACTTCTAGATGTAAGGGCCTTGTCAGGATCCATTTGCATAGCCCAAGTGTGACACCACATATAAACAGACCCCATAAGTGAAAGTGAAACTTGCTCAGTCGTGTTCAACTCTTTGTGACTCCATGGACTGTAACCCATGGAATTCTCCAGGCCAGAATCCTGGAGTGGGTAGCCTTTCCCTTCTCCAAGGGATCTTCCCAACCTAGGGGTCAAACCCAGGTCTCCTGCGTTGCAGGCAGATTCTTTACCAGCTGAGCCACAAGGGATACCCCCCAGATCCCACAAAAACATCTAATTTTTATGGCCTGAAGTACATGAACAACTATTTTTTTCATCGAAAAGTATCTTGGAGACTTGTGACAATTTAAAACACTGGAAGATGAACAGTGTACCCTAGAAATATCTAAGAGAAATTAAGAAAAAGTTTGATATGTCATGAATGTATTAAGTATATGTAAATACTATTTTATATTGACTACCATAAATATACACAAATCTATTATAAAAGGTTAGCTGAAACTCCAGTACTTTGGCCACTTCATGCGAAGAGTTGACTCATTGGAAAAGACTCTGATGCTGAGAGGGATTGGGGGCAGGAGGAGAAGGAGACGACAGAGGATGAGATGGCTGGATGGCATCACCGACTCAATGGACATGAATTTGAGTGAACTCCGGGAGTTGGTGATGGACAGGGAGGCCTGGTGTGCTGCGATTCATGGAGTCGCAAAGAGTCGGACACGACTGAGTGACTGAACTGAACTAAACTGAGCATTATTAGATAAACGTAAATCAAAATACCACTCAGAATGGCCATCATCAAATAAATCTACAAATAACAAATGCTGGAGAGGGTGTGGAGAAAAGGGAACCCTCCTTCACTATTGGTGGGAATATAAATTGGTGCAACCACAATGGAGAACAGTATGGAAGTTCCTTAAGAAATTGAAAATAGAGCTACCATATGATCCAGAAATCTCACTTCTGGGCATATACCCAGAGAAAACCATAACTCAGAAAGACATGTACATCACTGTTCACTGCAGCAAAATTTACAATAACCAGGACATGTAAGCCACCTAAGTGTCTGTCAACAGAGGAATAGATAAAAAAGACGTGCTATGTATGTCCAATGGAATATTACTCATCCATAAGAGGAAGGAAATTCTGCTATTTGAAACAACATGGATGTAAATGAGGGTATTATATTTAATGAAATAAGTTAGACAAAGACAAATTTTCTGCAATCACCTATATGCAGAATCTAAAATATAAAAGAATTAATATAACATTACAGTAACAGACTCACAGATACTGACAACAAACTAGTGGTTACCATGGGCAGACAGGAGGAGTGAATGGAAAGAGAAGGATATTAACAGGTACAAACTACTAGGTATATAACAAATGAGGTATAAGGATGTAATGTACAATACAGAGAATACAGCCAATATTTTATAATAAGGTTAGATAGAGTATAATCTGTAAAACATGAGATCACTATGTTATACATCTGGAACTAATACTATATTGTAAATCAATTTTATCTCTATAATTTTTTTAAAAATATTGCTATTTAGTCACTAAGGTGTCTGACTCTTTTGCAACCCATGGACTATAGCCCCCCAGGTTCCTCTGTCCACGGGATTTTCTAGGCAGAAATACTGGAGTGGGTTGCCATTTACTTCTCCAGGGGATTTTCCCCACTCAGGAATCAAACCCACACCTCCTGCGTTGCAAATGAATTCTTTACCACTGAGTCACCTGAGAAACCCCAAAAATGTATAGAAAATGTCTATACAGCTTATAAACAGCCAAAAATTACTAGAGTAAATTGCCTAAAAACACATGAGTTAAGAATAAGTATTCTGGCTTTACCTTCTACTGGACTTTTTCACATCACCTCTGTCCATTGACACAATTTCAGCATCAGACAAAAGTGTGTAACTGGTTTAGTCCTTTCTATTTTCTGCTTTGCATGCATTATATATACAGACATTCTAGGAATGTTATCAACAGATGGTGAGATTTGGGTAAATTTTGTTTACCTTTACCATATTTCATAGTTTTCCTAGAAAACACTTTACATTATATGTGCAGTTAAAAATAATGATAACTTGATGGAAATTAAAATAACCATTCACTATGATAGAAAAGTAATTCAATCCACAAACAAGAAGACCTCTAAGTCCACAGACAAATTGAGCAACAGTTGTTGCCAGAGAGATGCTCATTTACTCATCTTAGTGGCCTCTACCAACAAAACTGTCCCAAGTGTGGAACTTAAAAGACCATGCAAACTTCTGCCTCTGGAGAGATGGATCACAAGTACTTTTCTTTATAACTTTCCTTAAGTTCAACTAAAAAGTAAGGACATTATATAGAACACAAACTTAAGAAGATCCTGAAAGGTGGAAAAGAAAAGAGAGACTGACTAAGGTCTTTAGGACCCAAGGAATGACATCATGTTGAGTTCCTTGAGTTCCTTATTTCATGAAGGAAATACAAATAGACAAGAAGTTGATAAGTTGAAAACAGAAAAACAATAGAGAAAATCAAATAGCTGGTTCTTTGAAAAATTTGGTAATATTAACAAACCTGTAGCAAGAATGACAAAACAAAAGGAAAGACACCTTTATCAAGAGTGAAACAGGAGATAGAGTTTCAGAACCTGCAGACAGCAAAAGGATAAAATAATCTGAACTGTACCCACAAAAATTTCAAAACTTAGATGGAATCGACAGGTTCCTCCAAAACGAACAGCTTCAATTAATTTGAACAGTTATATAACTGCTAAGAAAACACAATTTTTAATTTAACAACTCCCCCCAAAAACCAAAATGCCCAGGCCAAGATAACTTCACTTTGATTTTTTTTCACTCAAAAATAAAATTAAAGTTTTTCTTCACTAAAAATCATCCTGAAAATATCTGCATATCACAGATACCTTTCTCATTGTTTTTTAATAGCTGCATAGTGTGTGTACTATAGTTTATTCAACTAATATCCTTTCTTGGGACATTTAGATAGTATTCTGGTGTTGTACATGTGTTTTCATATTGATAGAATTTTTTTCTCTTTAGGGTAAAAATCCAAGAAATGGAATTGCTGGCTCTAAGGATAAATGCAAAGAATGAACTACTTGATGCATGTAGCAGCTATGATGATTTTCCAGGAAATTATGCTGAGTGAAAAAGCTGACTTCCAAAGTTTCCACACTGTATGATTCCATTTATGTAACATTCTTGAAATGACAAAACTTTAGAAATGGAGGAGAGTTTAGTGGTTGCCAGAGATGAAGGAAGTGGGGGTAGGAATACAAGGTTAGGAAGTTGTAGCTGAAAAAAAGAAAGAAACAACAACAAAAAAAGCAACAAATAAGATCGTTTTATAATGGAATTTTTCAGTATCTTTGCTATATCAGTTTCCTGTTTCTGTTATTGTCCCATAGTTTTGTAAGATGTTACCACTGGGGGATGGAGAAGGCAATGGCACTCCACTCCAGTACTCTTGCCTGGAAAATCCCATGGATGGAGGAGCCTGGTGGGCTGCAGTCCATGGGGTCGCTGAGGGTCAGACACGACTGAGTGACTTCACTTTCACTTTTCACTTTCATGCACTGGAGAAGGAAATGGCAACCACTCCAGTGTTCTTGCTTGGAGAATCCCAGGGACGGGGGAGCCTGGTGGGCTGCCGTCTATGGGGTCACACAGAGTCGGACACGACTGAAGTGACTTAGCAGACCATTGGGGGAAACTTTCTCTATAAATATTTCTTACAATTGCTTGTGAATTTGGAATAATCTCAAATTTTAATTTAAAAAGTTTAATTTTTGGAGAAGGAAATGTCAACCCACTCCAGTATTCTTGCCTGGAGAATCCAATGGACAGAGGGACCTTGCAGGCTACAGTCCATGGGGTGTCAAGAGTCGGACACGACTGAGTGACTTTGACTACTTCACTAAGCTGATCACCTTTGCTTCAGACTGGTTTCTGAGGCCAAAAGGATTATTTTTGCAGTCTGATCCTGGTCAGAACTTAATAGTGCATCCTGCCTTCTGTGTCAGCCTTGGTTGCTTCCAAGGGGTTACTTTCTCACCCCTGCCTTCCTCCCCCTCCACCCCATGGAGATGGTATACTAGGGCAGATAGACCTATACCCTCTTCTAAAGTCACTTTCAAGACTAAAAACTTTGCGTACATATGATTGATGGCCCCTGTGTCAGTCCTGAGAAAGGAACTAGCCTTTTGAGAATCAAAGAGAGAAAGCTAGTAATGCCAGGAAGAAGGCCTGATGAGGGAACGCCTGGAAACATCAGAGACAATGGGCACATTCCTGACTCTTGTCTGTTTTGGGTGTTGCTTGTTTCAGAAACAGAATTAGGTAAGCAAAACTGCCAGATATAACTGCGATGCAGCAGAATGAAGCCATACCCGTGCCTCCAAACTGTTTAAAGAACTGTTTTGTAGCAGTTTGACTGGTGTGGATTTTTTTTTTTAATTTGTTTTGACGTTTGAAGTGGAGCTAATATAAGAGTATTCAAAATTGAAAAAAAAAAAGTTTGATTTTTTTAAGAAAAGGATTTTACAAGTACTTGGGACAAGGAAAAGTGGGTGACTCAAATAGGTCTTTTATTCTATAGGCAAATAAGTAGTTTCTTGCTCCCTGGATGTTTGCAGAGTATCATGAGAGGTGTTCCATAATTTCATTGAAAGGAAATAAGATATATCCAGTGATCCATTTTGTTATTCAAGCTGTTATTCTATTAGTCACAGGCTGTCATAACAAAATACCATGGACTGGGTGGCTTAAACAATAGGAACTTCTCACAGTTCTGGGGGCTTAGAAGGCCAAGATCAAGGTGCCAGTGATTCAGCTTCCCAGTGAAAGGCTCACCTGTTTTTCAGATAGCATCATGCTGTGTCCTCACATGGTGGAGAGAGAGAGAGAGGAAGCAAATTCTGTGATATCTCTTATTAAAAGGGTACTAATCCCATCATAAGGACTCCAATATTATAACTTCATCTAAACTACATAAAGAAGGTTGAGTGGCAAAGAACCGATGCTTTTGAACTGTGATGCTGGAGAAGACTCTTGATAGTTCCTTGGACTGCACGGAGGTCAAGACGGTCAATCTTAAAGGAAATCAACCCTGAATATTCATTGGAAGGACTGATGCTGAAGCTACAACACTTTGGCCACCTGATGTGAAGAGTCGACTCATTGGAAAAGACTGATGCTGGAAAAGATTGAGGGCAGGAGGAGAAGAGGGCAACAGAGAATGAGATGGTTGGATAGCATCACCAACTTAATGGACATGAGTTTGAGCAAACTCCAGGAGACAGCGAAGAACAAGGAAGCCTGGTGTGTTACTTCAACGGGGTCACAAAGATATAACTAAGCTACTGAAAAACAATAAAGCTACACAAAGACCCCATTTCCAAATACCATCATATTGAAACTTAGGGTTTCAACATATGAATTGAGGGTTGGAGAGTAGGGACAAAATTCAGTTCACAGCAGTCATCAATGTACTTTCAGAGCAAACAAAAGAATTCAGATAATAGATTATATAATAAAGGACAATTCACTCACTGCCCTCTCTCACTCTTTCCTACTCTTGGGATTGTTGAGTTTAAGTCCCAGATACACAAGTGTTATATAGTAACAATGTGTATAAAAAATATTTTAAAAATCTTGATATAAAACAATATCAATGACTCACAGGAATAATGTTGGTCAAAAGAAGCAAGGCACAAAAGATGCACAGATTATAAGGTGCCAGTTTTATAAAGCTCAAAATCAGGCAAAACTAACGTATAATGTTAGATGTCAGGACAGTGGTTTACCCATTTAGAATGGGCCAGTAGTGATTGCAGAGGTAGAATGAAAAAGTGGCTTCTGGATTTGAATACAGTGTTCTGTTTTGTGATCTGGTTGCTGATTAGACAGGTGTGTTCACTTTATGAATATCCACTGACTTGCACTTCTCTATATGCATATGACACATCAATAAAAGCCAGAAAGAAAAACACCAATACAGTGTACTGACACATATATATGGAATTTAGAAAGACAGTAATGATGACCCTGTAAGTGAGACAACATAAGAGACACAGAGGTATAGAATGGACTTGTGGCCTCTGAGGGAGAGGGAGAGGGTGGGATGATTTGGGAGAATGGCACCGAAACATGTATACTATCATATAAGAAATGAAGCGCCAGTCTATGTTCAATACAGGATACAGGATGCTTGGGGCTGGTGTATGGGATGATCCGGGGAGATGGTGTGGCGTGGGAGGTGGGAAGGGGCTTCTGCATTGGGAGATCATGCACACCTGTGGCTGATTCATGTCAATGTATGGCAAAACCAATACAATATTGTAAAATAGAGTAAAGTATTAAATAAAAAAAAATTTTTTTAAGAATCCTACAAAAAGAAGATCTGATTGAATGGAAATCTATACTATATTCAGGATGCCTTGTTGAGGCATCCTTTTGTGCTGGAAAACTTTAGAAACTTGAGCTCAAAGAATTACAATATCAAGTAAAATTCTAAATTTAAGTTCATAATACTTAAGTTTCTGTGATATGCATAGCATCTGAGCTAAAAGAATGGGCATGTGTGAATTCTGGAAATATCTAAGAAGGAAAACCATACATAGCAGTACATTTTTGTGAGATATTACTGTTTATTTCCTTTCCCTTTTTTCTCATTTCATACCCCCATTCCAGTAGGAAGTTTCACTAGGGCATTGTGGCAGGGCCAGAAGCAGAAGTGCGTATGGTCAGTGAGTCATCCTACTATCTGTAACTCATTGAATAAATGTTGTTTCCTTGGATTGCAGGGGAAAACCTTGGAAGATACTCTTCCATCTCAAGACCTGGTGGTGGCCCCAGGTGAGTCTAGGAGACTGGGCAGCCAGTCTTGCCAGTGATTCAACAACCTGGAAAGTGGAATTAAAAGAATAGGGCCACATGACCCAATGGCATTATGCCAGCCATGTTAAAGTTTATCTGTAAACTATGTGGCAATACAATCGATAACAGCAGGGAAAGGTACAGGATTTGGTGTTAGATAAACCCAACAGTATCGACTTACATCAGATAGCCTATTAGCTTGGCTAAAACAAGTCCCAGATTACTTTCAGTTCATTTGAAACCCTTCTCTGATTGCTTTGACCCTTACGATTTGGAATCAATTGTATTTCCCTTTGTTTTTCCACATTATTTCACTTCTTGCTACAGAGGATAGGGCATATTTCCTACTCTGTGGCTTAGTGCTTATTCCTATGGCTTGTGACTATGTACGTGCACCAGAGTGTGCTTGCATCCTGTGTATATGTGTGTGTGTGTGAGAGAGAGAGAGAAGGGAAGAGAGAGACAGAAATATGTGACTGAATAAATGTTTTAGACTATATCCTTTGAGGGTTTAAGTGGAAACATAAACCAAGACAATCAGCTGAAAAATTTTATACAGATAAAATTTGGGTACATTTATATTAATAAGCATTTATATTCTTATATATGAAAATCCTTATTTTATCAATACATTGATGGTAATGCACATGAAATTTGTTATTCAGCTCTGTTTCTTTCCTATAGAATGTAAAGTGTGAGAGAGGGATATATTCTGATGATTGAGAGAAATACATGGTTCTTCCCTGTTTTGCAGATGAGGACAGCAATGGGGGAGAGAATTACCCAAGGCTAGTGCTGATTTAGGAACTAGCACCCTGCCCCCTGATTCTGCTGCAATGCTTTGACCCAAAGCTCAATTATTATGCTTAGATTTATACCTTTGATGAGGAACTTCTCATCAAGGATACATTTGTCTTCCAGGGGAAATTTGTTATTCAGCTCTGTTTCTTTCCTATAGAATGTAAAGTGTGAGAGAGGGATATATTCTGATGATTGAGAGAAATACATGGTTCTTCCCTGTTTTGCAGATGAGGACAGCAATGGGGGAGAGAATTACCCAAGGCTAGTGCTGATTTAGGAACTAGCACCCTGCCCCCTGATTCTGCTGCAATGCTTTGACCCAAAGCTCAATTATTATGCTTAGATTTATACCTTTGATGAGGAACTTCTCATCAAGGATACATTTGTCTTCCAGGGGCTCAAAATTATATATAGATATGCCATTCACAAACTTCCTGATGTCACCCTAAAGCAGGAAACAGATCAGACAAGAAAGTACCATGATTAAATGGCATGATTATTAAGCAGAGTATCAGGAAAAATCACAGAAGTGTTTTCTGCTTTGGGTCCTGCCACTCTTTTGGCTAATAACTCATCTAGACTCTCTGAGCTTCAGATTATTTTAAACTGAAGTCAGTGGATCAGAAAACCTCTAAGACCATTCTACTTTTTACAAAAATAAGGGAGATAAAGGACTTGGCTACTATGAACCTTTCACCATCTGTAAGATGAGTGAAAAATTGCTGCTGCTAATAGAGAGGAAACTTTCTTCACTACACATTGGAGGAGATTTGAGGCTGACCCTATAAACTCTGTCATGTATGGCTTCACCATTAACCACAGGCATTTAATCATCTAGATACTGTAAGCATAGCTGTGTCCTAATGACTCATCTGGTCCTAGTATTATGTCAATGAACATTCAATTAACTATCAAGTTAAGAAGGAAAATAAGGGAATTTTATTCAGGCCAAACAGGAGATTCTAACCCAGGAAGCAGATTCTCAGAAAGCTCTGAGAACTACTCTGTTAGAAGCCTCTGGAAGGCATAGTTGTATACATTTTCATTACAAAGAATCATACGTCAAAATGGCATACTGATATTTTACTAAAGTTCACCAAGGATACATATTCTACATAAGCGTGTACAAAACAAGAAACAAGTCATTATGACCCTTCAGCAATACGTGAACCGTGAACTCCCTGATGTTCAAGCTGGTTTTGGAAAAGGCAGAGGAACCAGAGGTCAAATTGCCAACATCTGCTGGATCATGGAAAAAGCAAGAGAGTTCCAAAAAAACATCTACTTCTGCTTTATTGACTAAGCCAAAGCCTTTGACTGTGTGGATCACGATATACTGTGGAAGATTCTGAAAAAGAGGGGAGAAAGAATGCCATTCTTTTAAGAAGTTACATTTCTACCAACAGAATAAAGGAGGGGGGACCACAGCGTTTTACGTTTAATTTTTCTTATTCTGCCTTAAAATATAAGTTTTATCAGTTAGAAGCAGAGTATGAAGTGAAGGGGGAAATGACATCAGGAGACTACAAATGCTGTATTACGCACTTTAAATTGCTTGTTTCTTTAGCTATTCACAATAATTCACTTATGTAAGAATATGGCTCACATTCTACAAATAACTAAATAGGTACAAGGGTTTCTCAGGTGGTGCTATTGGTAAAGAACCTCTCCACTAATGCAGGAGACGGTACGGTTTCGATCTCTGGGTTGGGAAGATCCCCTGGAGGAGGACACAGAAACCCACTGTAGTACACTTGCCTGGAGAATCCCATGGACAGAGGAGCCTGGTGGGCTACAGTCCATGGGATCCCACAGAGTTGAACATGACTGAAGCGACATAATACAGCAAATAGGTTAAGCAAAAAGGTTGAGGGCGTTTTTAAGGTAGCAGTACTAACAAGAGGCATAATATGAGTTTTAACTCACGTTTGACACTCAAGCCTAGATTGTTTCTCTACCACACTGCGTTATAGAGTGCATGCTATTGAAATAATTACATAACTTCTTTTCCTCTAGACATTCATTCTACTTTGCAAAGCACTTTGTGTATACTTATTTCATCACACAGAATATTAGAAGTACATATCCTCACTGATTGGTCTCTAATAAAATCAATTTTAACTGATTCATAGAGGATATTCTTCAGTGAAGTATTTTTGTTTTATTTCTTTTGCTATGTGTATGTGCAGTTGAAGAATTATTGAACACTAATACAGTGAGATACCACAGCTTTGATTCACGCTCAAGTATCTTTCCACTGTTTGAATATTTGCATTGATGATGCAAAAGAAATGGTCGGTAAAACTCAACATCAGTTTGCCAATAAATTTAGCAGTTTATATACAATGGGGAAAAATTCCTTGAAAAACAAAACTATCTACATAGAGCCAAGAGCAAATAGAAAATCTGAATAGTCTCATACATATTAAAGAAACTGAATCTGTAATTTAAAACCTATCTTAAAAGAAAAAAGTTCTCCAGAACCAGATAGCTTCACTGGTGAATTCTTCCAAACATTTCCAAAAGAAATGTAACAGATCATACGTAAACTGGGGTTCAATGGTGGCTCAGATGGTAAAGCATCTGCCTGCAATGCAGGAGACCCGGGTTCAATCCCTGGATCAGGAAGATCCCCTGAAGAAGGGAATGGCAACCCACTGCAGTATTCTTGCCTGGGAAATCCCATGGACAGAAGAGCCTGGAGGGCTACAGTCCATGGGGTCATGAAGAGTTGGAAACCACTGAGTTAGTAACACTTTCATTTTCACTTTTCATATATAAATTCTTTAATATAGCAGAAAAAAGAAAAATGCATCTCAACTTGTTTTGTGAGTCTAGCATATTCTTCATACCAAAAGTTGGAAAAGAATTTATGAGAAAGGAAGATCATAGGTCAACACCTGTTATGAATACATACACAAAAATATAAAAATAGAAAAGGATGTTATATAACTGAAACCTTTCCGAGAATTTTTTCACTCATTGTAATTTTCTTGAGGTTCATCCAAGTTATTGAATGCATCAACAGTATGAGTTAGTAACACTTTCATTTTCACTTTTCATATATAAATTCTTTAATATAGCAGAAAAAAGAAAAATGCATCTCAACTTGTTTTGTGAGTCTAGCATATTCTTCATACCAAAAGTTGGAAAAGAATTTATGAGAAAGGAAGATCATAGGTCAACACCTGTTATGAATACATACACAAAAATATAAAAATAGAAAAGGATGTTATATAACTGAAACCTTTCCGAGAATTTTTTCACTCATTGTAATTTTCTTGAGGTTCATCCAAGTTATTGAATGCATCAACAGTTCTTTGTTTTTACTTTTGTTTTTTTTCTGAGTAGTATTTCATGATATGGACGCACCACAATTTGTTGAATAATTCCCCTGTTAAATGACATCAGGGTGGTTTCCAGCTTTTGAATTTTATGAACAAAGTTGCTATAAACATCTGTGTACAGGTTTGTGTGTTAGTATAAATTTTCATTTCTCAGGGATAAATAGCCAAGAGTTCAATTGCCAGGTCATATGATAACTGCATGTTCAGTTGTTTCCTTTTACTTTTTATTTATTTATGTATTTTTGGCTGTGCTGGGTCTTCGTGCTGCGTGAGCTCTTCTGTAGTTGCAGCGCGTGGGGGCATAGGCGTGCAGCGGCTTTTCTTGTTGCGGAGCACGGGCTCTAGGGTGCTTGGGCTTCAATAGTTGCGTCACATAGACTCAGTAGTTGCGGTTCCCGGGCTCTAAAGCACAGGCTCAATAGTTGTGGTTCACGAGCTTAGTTGCTTTGCAGCATGTGAGATCTTTCCAGATCAGGGATAGAACTTGTGTCTCCTGCATTGACAGGCGGGTTCTTTACCACTGAGCCATCAGGGAAGCCCACATATTCAGTTTTTAAAGAAACTCACAAAGTGTTTTCCAAACTAGCTTTTTACATTCCCACCAGCATTGTATTAGAGATCCAGTTTTTCTACATTCTCACCAGCATTTGGTGGTTCTCCTATTTCTTATGTAAGCCACTGATTAAATGTGTAGTAATGTCTCACTGTGGTTTTAATTTGCATTTCCCTAATGATTAATGATATTGAACATGTTTTCATATGCCTGCTTGCCATCTTTATATCCTGTTCAGTGAAATGTGTCTTTAGGTATTTTGCCAATTTTCTAATTGGATTTTTTTTTACTGTTGAGTTTTGAGAGATTTTTATACATTCTAGAAGCAAGTCCTTTGGTGAATATGTGCTTTACAAATATCTTTCTCCCAGTCTGTGGTTTGCCTTTACGTCTTCTTAATATGGCCTTTCATAGAGCAAATGTTGATTTTCCCGAGGTCCAGTTTATCAGTTTTTGCTTATTGAAGTTTTACTGAGGTGTAATTGATATACAAAAATCCACATATATAATGATACCATCACCACAATCAAAGTGATAAACATACCCATCAACTCCAAAATTTACTTGTTTTTTAATGGTTATTTTTGTGGTAATAACACTTAATATGAAATCTATCCTCTTAACATATTTTAAAGTTCACAATACCGTAAGGTTAACTCAGGCACTATGTTGTATAGCAAATCTCTATTTTTCACCTTGCATAACTGAAACTTTATACCCATTGAACAACAACTCCCCTTTTCTTCTCCCCTGTCAGTCCCTGGCAACCACCATTCTGTTTTACTTCTATGAGTTTGACTATTTTAGATGCCTCGTTTACAGTGTTTGCCCTTCTGTGACTGGCTTATTTTATTTAGTACAATGTCCTCTCACTTCATCCATGTTGTCACAAAAGAAAGAATTTCCTTCTTTTTAAGGCTGGATAATATTGCATAACATGTACACACCATGTTTTCTTTATCCATTTATTTGTCTGTTGGACATTTGGGTTTTTTCCATATCTTGACTATTATTAATGCTGCAATGAACCTGGAAGTACAGATATCTCTTCAGGTTCATGATTTCTGTATATGCAGAAGTAGAATTACTAAATCATATGATAGTTCTATTTTAAAATCTTGCTTTTCATTTCACATCTAAAATGATCTGTGCACTGAAAAGTATACGACACTGATGAAAGAGATTGAAGAGGATA
Organism: Madoqua kirkii; assembly: GCA_006408675.1. Classification (NCBI taxonomy): domain Eukaryota; kingdom Metazoa; phylum Chordata; class Mammalia; order Artiodactyla; family Bovidae; genus Madoqua; species Madoqua kirkii. The sequence continues at coordinate 22,136 of SJYC01076918.1, forward strand.
TAAACAGATGGAAAGACATCTCATGTTCTTGGATTGGAACAATTCATATTGTAAAAATGTCCATACTACCTAAAAGTGATCAGCAGATTCAGTGCAATCCCAATCAAAATTCTAATGGCATTTTTCACAGAAAAAAAGATTATCCTAAATTTTGTTTGAAACTATAAAAGGCAGAAAATAGCTGAAAACAATCCTGAAAAAAAAGAACAAAGAAGGAAGCATCACACTACCTGATTTTAAGCTATATTGTTGTTCAGTCACTCAGTCATGTCCGATTCTTTGCAATCTCATGGACTGCAGCATGCCAAGCTTCTCTGTTCTTCACTATCTCCTTGAGTTTGCTCCAACTCATGTCCATTGAGTTGATGATGCCATCCAGCCATCTCATTCTCTGTCCCTGCCTTCTCCTCCTGCCTTCAATCTTCCCCAGCATCAGGATCTTTTCCAGTGAATCGGCTCTTCACATCAGGTGACCAAAGTATTGGAGCTTCAACTCCGATGAATATCTAGGCTTGATTTCCTTTAGGATTGTCTGGCTTGATCTCCTTGCAGTCCAAGGGATTCTCAAGACTTTTTCTTCTCCAGCACCACAGCCCAAAACATCAGTTCTCTGACACTCAGCCTTTGTGGTCCAAATCTCTTATCTGTATGTGACTACTGGAAAAACCTGACTATACAGATCTTTGTCAGCAAAGTGATGTCTCTGCTTTTTAATATGCTGTCTAGGTTGGTCATAACTTTTTTCCCAAGGAGTAAGTATCTTTTAACTTCATGGCTGCAGTCACCATCTGCAGTGATTTTGGAGCTCAAGAAAATAAAGTCTGTCACTGTTTCCATTTTTTCTCCATTTGTTTGCCGTGAAGTGATGGGACCAGATGCCATGATCTTAGTTTTTTGCATGTTGAGTTTTAAGCCAGCTTTTTCACTCTTCTTATATCTTCACCTTCATCAAGAGGCTCTTAAGTTTCTCTTTGCTTTCTGCCATAAGGGTGGTATCATCTGCATATCTGAGGTTATTGTTACTTCTCCTGGCAGTCTTGACTCCAGCTTGAGCTTCATCCTTGGGCGTTTCACATGATGTACTGTGCATATAAGCTAAATAAACAGGGCAACAATATACAGCCTTAATGTACTCCTTTCCCAATTTTCAACCAGTCCATTGTTCCATGTCTGGTTCTAACTGTTGCTTCTTGACCTGCATACAGCTTTCTCTGGGGTTCCAGTCTCTTTCAGAATTTTCCATAGGTTGTTGTGATCTACACAGTCAAGTACTTTCGCATAGTCAATGAAGCAGAAGATGTTTTTCTGGAATTCCCTTGCTTTTTCTATGATCTAACAGATGTTGGCAATTTGATCTCTGGTTCCTCTGCCTTTTCTAAATCCAGTTTTTACCTCTAGAAATTCTAGAAATTGTTGAAGCCTAGCTTGAAGGATTTTGAGCATTACATTGCTAGCATTTGAAATCAGTGTGATTGTCCAGTAGTTCTAACATTCTTTGTGTTCAAAAGTCATTGCCCTTCTTTTGGACTGAAATGAGAACTGACCTTTTCCAGTCTGGTGGGTGGTCACTGCTGAGTTTTCCAAATTTGCTGGCATATTAAGTTTAGCACTTTTTAACAGCATCATCTTTTAGGATTTGAAATAGCTCAGCTGGAACCCCATCACCCTCACTTGCTTTGTTTGTAGTGATGCTTCCTAAGGCCCACTTGATTTCACACACCATGATGTCTGACTCTTAGATAAGTGATCACACCATCGTGGTTATCTGGGTCATTAAGACCTTTTTTATACAGTTCTTTCTATATATTCTTGCCACCTCTTCTTAATATTTTCTCCTTCTGTTAGGTCCATGCCATTTCTGTCCTTTATTGAGCCCATTTTTGCATGAAATGTTCCCTTGGTATCTCTAATTTTTTTGAAGAGATCTCTAGTCTTTTCCATCCTGTTGTTTTCCTCTATTTCTTTGCATTGATCACTGAGGAAGGCTTTATTACCTCTCTTTGCTCTTCTTTGGAACTCTGCTCTCAGCTGGGTGTATCTTTCCCTTTCTTGTTTGCCTTTCACTTCTCTTCTTTTCTCAACTATTTGTAAAGCCTCTTCAGACAACCATTTTGCCTTTTTGCATTTCTTTTTCTTGGGGATGGTTTTGATCACCGCCTCCTATGCAGTGTTATGAACTTGTGTTCATAGTTCTTAAGGTACTCTGTCTATCAGATCTAATCCCTTGAACCTATTTGTCACTTCAACTGTTTCAGCTGTATTACAAAACTGTAGTAATGAAAGCAGTATGGTACTGGCAAAGGAACAGATACTGGAATAGGATTGAAAGTGCAGAAGTAAATCCACTCATATAGAGTCAACTAAGTTTTGACCCAGGTGTTAAGAACATACAATGGAGAAAGGACTGACTTTTCAATAAATGGTACTAAGAAAGCTAGATATCCACGTACAAAAGAAGGAAACTGCACCCGTATCTTATAGCACTCAGAAAAAACAGCACATGATCCAGCAATCTTGCACCTGGCTATATATCTGGAAGAACTGAAATTAGTATTCTCAAGAGATATCTGCACCCCTATGTCCATTTCAGCATTATACACAATAGCCCAGATACAGAAACAGCTTAAATGTTCTTCAGTGAATGAATGGATAAAAAAGAGAGATGTATATGTATACCCACACATATATTTTTTCATTGTATGTGTACACACTCACATGCACACACACACAATGGAATATAATACAGCTATAAGACAGAAGAAATTCTTGCCATTTGCAACAAAATGGATAAACTGGAGGGCATTATGCTAAGTGAAAACCTGCAGACAGAGAAAGACAAATACAGTATGGAATCACTTACATGTGGAATATTTTTTTAAAAGCTCATTTCATAGAAATAGGTGATTGCCAGTGGTTGGAAGGAGGGTAAATGAAGCAATGTAGGTCATAAAATTTTAATTATGAGAATAAATTTTGAGGAGCTAATGTACATTATGGTGACTACAGCTAATGCTGCATATATGATACAGTATAAAATAGCATTATATACTTGAAAGTTGCTGGGTGTAGGTCTTAAGCATTCTCATCACAAAAAATTTACCTATATTAACTATATGAGTTAGTGATATATTAACTATATGAGTTAGTGATATGTTAATTATCTTGATCTTGGTAATCATTCTACAATGTATATGTGTA
>SJYC01076919.1:0-12056 GCA_006408675.1 Madoqua kirkii
ACAACCTAAAAGTACAAAACTTCTGATTTATATGTTACTATTTCCCCCAGGCCTTTTCTAACTTGATAATTTTATGTGTGTCTACTCTGTTAGTTTGGTTTCTGTTGGTATAAATTAGAAGACCTAATAAGGACTTTCTAACGGCATCTGGTCAACCCCCCTTGCTAGACAAAGGCTCTCAATCTTTCTTGTTTCAAAGGATTTCCAAGGAAAGCACTTCCGTGTTCTCAATAATTCTCCCATTCCAGTGTTTATGATCCAGCCATCTAAATAATTCTGTCACCTATCACCTCAAAATGATCACATTGACCATCTTAACGGAATGAGATGCTAACTACTCCTAAATTTTTCTTCAGCTCTCAAAACAGATGCACACTGTAATTAACTTATGACTTTGATCTTTTTTTCTGTACTGAAATTAACAGACTTTGATTTTTCTTTTCCCATGGTGGAAACGCCATATTAGTTTCCAAATTCAAGAATGCAAAAAAACCCCCAAACATTTAAATCAATTTTAACCATTAAAAATATTCATCTTTGTTTCATTTAAAATAAATACTTTTCAAAAAAAGAAAAAAATAAATCAATTTTTATTCCAAACTTCATCCCACTAGGCAGGACAAAACTCAACCCTGGGCGTAGGGGATTGACCTCAGCCCCTCCCCTGTACCTCCTGCAGGCCTGTAGAATCCCAGCAGCTCAAGTAGCAAAGGTATTAGGAGACCCTCTGGGGCCCACCCAACAAAAGTCTATATATTGAAAGCTATGGTTTTTCCAGTAGTCATGCACAGATATGAGAGTTGGACCATAAAGAAGACTGAGAGCCAAAAAATTGATGCTTTCTAACTGTGGTATTGGAGAAGACTCCTGAGAGTCCCTTGGACTGCAAGGAGATCCAACCAGTCCATCTTGAAGGAAATCAACCCTGAATATTCATTAGAAGGACTGGTGCTGAAGCTCAAGGTCCTACACTTTAGCTACTGCTGCTGCTGCTAAGTCACTTCAGTCGTGTTCGACTCTGTGCGACCCCATAGACGGCAGCCCATCAGGCTCCCCATCCCTGGGATTCTCCAGGCAAGAACACTGGAGTGGGTTGCCATTTCCTTCTCCAATGTATGAAAATGAAAAGTGAAAGTGAAGTTGCTCAGTCGTACCCAACTCTTAGCGAGCCCATGGACTGCAGCCTACCAGGCTCCTCCATCCATGGGATTTTCCAGGCAAGAGTACTAGAGTGGGGTGCCATTGCCTTCTCCAATACTTCCTGATGCAAAGAGCTAACTCATTAGAAAAGACCCTGATGCTGGGAAAGACTGAGGGTAAGAGGAGAAGGGGACAACAGAGGATGAGATGATTGGATATCATCATCAGGGCAACGGACATGAATTAAAGCAAACTCTAGGAGATAGCAAAGGACAGGGAAGCCTGGCATGCTCCAGTCCATGGGGTCAAAAAGAGTCGAACACAAGTGAGTGACTGAACAACAACAACAGGTCCCTGCCCTGGGCTTCATGTGGGATCAGTGCAGCTGCTCTGCAATGCCCATGTGTTGCTTAGGGCAGGGGCAGTTCTGGCAAAGCTGGCGACCACAGGTGAGATGAGGGCCCTGCTACCTATGGGACCACAGAGCCCCCTTCCTTCTTAGCTTGGAGGAAATCCCTTCTCTTTTCTTGTTTCCTTTGGAAGCACTACCTCTCGTCAGCTTTTGAAAATCTGAATATCTCCAAAAAATTTCCATCATCCATTTATATATCCCTCAAACACATGAGAGTACATAGTGGGCAGGCCCTGGCCAGGAAGAGGCACTAGCTGGCAGAAAGTATGATACTGCGAGGTAAACGCCATGAAGATGGGACTCAGGACCGGGCAAGCATGTCTGCCCATACAGACAGGGCATAAGAAGCCTTTGGGGAGGAAGGTACAGTAAGTGGGAACCCAAAGGGTAACAGAGAAGAACAAACCTGACTCCATACTGGATCTGTTTCTTTTCCTTTAACCCTTGTGCTATGTTGCCTGGGCTGTCACGTAGCCTCTGCTGCTGCTGCTGCTGAGTCGCTTCAGTCATGTCCAACTCTGTGCGACCCCATAGACGGCAGCCAACCAGGCTCCCCCGTCCCTGAGATTCTCCAGGCAAGAACACTGGAGAGGGTTGCCATTTCCTTCTCCAGTGTATGAAAGTGAAGAGTGAAAGTGAAGTAGTTCAGCCGTGTCTGACTTTGTGCGATCCCATGGACTGCAGCCCACCAGGCTCCTCCATCCATGGGATTTTCCAGGCAAGAGTACTGGAGTGGGGAGTCATCGCCTTCTCCGCGTTGGCTCTGCACCTTTTGTAAAAGAATGTTGCCTATAGCCTAGAGACTAGAAACCTTTCTAGAAGTTTAAATCCTAAGACCTTCTTGCCTTGTGATTCAATTTTGTCAATCACAGTCAATGTTAAGACAGAGCACTGATGTATTGTTTTAGAATATCTATTGATGAAACTGATTTTTCAGTAGTCCATAGAGAGCCTCCAACATGTCAAGCACTAAACTAAATGTTCCGGAAATAGAGATCACCACCAGCACCTGACAAAATACATAAATAAAAATCATTACTGTCTTTAAAAAAGCAGACTGTAATTCAGTCAAGGTCCCACCCAACAAGTTTTGCACAAGAAACCAGTGAGATCCTGACTCTCTAATTCCAAGTTTCTAAGCTTCTAAATAAGATCCAATTTCCACTGCACATGCAAATTTCATTTTTTTTGTACCCTCATTTATTCCAATCTCTGTTTCTGAAATAAACATTTTAGTTTAAAAACATTATGCAACAAATGACATGAAAAAGAAACAGAGGGGGACTGTTTTAGATTAGAAAAGACTTAAGGGACAGAACAAAAGAACATGTGTGGAATATGTTTAGATTCTGAATCCAAAAAATGTAGAAATCCAGAAATCTGAATCCAAGGCAAACGTGGAAAACTTTTTGAGACAACCAGGAATTCTTATTATGGTCTGGGTATTATGATTCTAAGAATTATTGTTAATTTTGTGAGGTGTGACAAATGGCCATGTGATTACATAAGAAAATGCCCATAGTTTTTAGAACTATATTATAAAGTATATAGAAAGAAAATGACCTGAAACCTGAAATATACTTTAAAATATTAAGGGGGAAAGCAGGAAGCAACTATGACAAAATCTTGATGATAGTCTAGGTTTCGTTTTATGGGAAATTATTCTATGACTCTTTCTCTTGAATTTTTCATGGTAAATTGAGAAAATATATATAAGCAAAGCACCTTTAGCAGTTATCACACGATAACCTATCTTTACCTATGATAATAACAGAAACTCAAACACGCATTTTGCATTAGACCATTTATCACGTGAGTTTCTCGGCTCTCTCAGACGCAGCAGCGTAATTTTAGTTCGATAAAAGCCTTTAAAGCAAACCCCAGAGATCTTGTCATTTCACTCAAGCACCCTTCTGGGCAGTTTGCTCAAATGAGAAAAGAAATGAAAAACTGCTGCCTTGTGGAGGTTTCATCCTGGTGAGGGCCACTGGCGGTGGACAGCAAGTCGAGAAGCTAATAGATATAAACGTGTCAGGTGGTAAGTGTTAACAAGAACAATAAAACAGGATGAGGGAACAGAGGATGGTGGGGCAGGTGCAGTTTTACACTGGGTGGTCCAGCACTGCTTTCCTGATGAGTGATACTGGAAAAGAGCCTCGAACAAGGTGAGGAAACAGGCCACGTGGTTGCGAGTAGGGGGCCCTCCAGACAGAGGGAACAGCAAGTGTTGGTGAGTCAGGAGACAGTCGTGGGGGCAGCGTGACAGGTGATGAGGTCAGAGTGGAGCCTGGACCAGATGATGGAGGGCTGAGCCAGGGGTCCCCAAAGCCATCCCCAGGTTCAGGGATCCTCAGGAGGATGGATGGGCTCCATCCATACTCATACTCATGGATGTGATTTATTACACTAAAGGATCCCAAGCAAGGTCAGCAAAGACAAAAGGTTCATGGGGTGAACTCTGGAAAACCAGCCGCAGCTTCCAGAGTCCCCTCCCCAGTGGAGCAACACAGAACACCCTGTATTCCGCCAGCTCTGTGTTGTGACAAAGCGTGTGAGCCCCTGACCCCCAGGGAAACACACTCTAGACACAGGGCTTTCAAGGAGGACTAGCTGTGGGGTACCCTCTGCCCGTCAGGTATCCACAACCCAGACTCCCAGAAGGAAAGCATGTGCTCAGCATAAAGCATATTGTTTGCACCAACAGCTTAGGGACGATGAGCCACTCATGTAAGTTAATGGTGGGAACCTTCCTGCAATCTAAGTTCCCAGGTGCCCACCCAGGGCTAACCCTGCAGGGTTAGCGGTCAGGATTGCGGTGCTGGCTCTTTCTCTGCATAAGGGCCTCGAAGGCAGTGGGAAGGCTTCCGGAGCGTGGGAAGGAGAAGGTGGAAGTGGGCAATGGAGGGTGCCAGGGTCCTCCCTTTCTTCCCCCTCCAGGGGTAGAAAGACGAAGGAGAGCAGAGAAACCCACCCCCCCTTATGAATGCCAACGCTAAAGTCATGCTTCCCTGGGCACAGCCTGCCCCAGGAAGTGTCCACAAAGTCAAGACCCTCATTCAAAGCAGAACATCTACAGAGAGCAGAAAGGAAAGCTTGTTCTACATCCTGAGGCCAGAAAAACACAATGGCCGCACTTGACTCTCAAAAGCCAGTGGCAATGTATCAGCCTGGGGCTTTCAGAGAAATGGAATCAAAGGGGTATATGTGTGGGTAAAGAGATTCATTTCAAGTTATGGGCTCTATGTGGCTGACCAGTGTGAGATCTGTAGGGCAGGCCAGCAGGCTAGAAATTCTCCCACTGCAGCTAACACTGCAGCCTGCAGGTGGACTTTCTCTTTTGTCATGGAAACCTGGATTTTATTCTTAAGGCTTTCAACTCATGGGGAGAGGTCCGCTGAGGTTGCGGGGCAGTGGTGGTGGTGGAGGGGGTGATCTGCTACTCTTCAAGTCAGCTGATTGTATATGTTAACACATTCATCTACAAAATGCTTTCACAGCAACACCTAAGTCAGTGGCTAGCTGAATCTCTGGAGACCAAGGGCCAGTCAAGTTGAAATGTGAAACTAACCACTGCAGATGGGAGCAGGAGCCTGGACAAGCAAGTCAGAGGGGTGACCTCCACGCACGCTCAGCAGGCTGGAAGTGCACTTGTGGTACAACCAGGTGAAGTCAGGCTGCTCAAGGGCCAAGCCCATGAGTGCCTTTGAAGCCTTCTTGAGATGATTTGGTAAAGAATCTACCTGCAATGCAGGAAACCTGGATTCGATTCCTGGGTTGGGAAGATCCCCTGGAGAAGGAAACAGCTACCTACCCACTCCAGTATTCTGACCTGGAGAATTCCATGGATGGAGAAGCCTGGCAGGCTATAGTCCATGGGGTCCCAAAGAGTCGGACAGGACCAAGCAACTTTCACTTTTCAATTTACATATTATGGGCTTCCCAGGTGGTACTAGTGGTAAAGAATCCGCCCGCTAATGCAGGAGATGCAAGAGACACAGGTTCGATCCCTGGGTTGAGAAGATCCCCTGGAGTAGGAAATGACAACCCACTCCAGTATTCTTGCCTGGAAAATCCCATGGACAGAGAAGCCTGGCGGGCTACAGTCCAGGGGTTGCAAAAAGTCGGACATCAGTGAGAAACTAACACTTGAGATGATTAAAGTTGAGAGAATCAGGGACCCATGCGCTCCACAGCTCTCCTGAGGTTGCCCATACCCTTATGGCTTCTGCTGAAGGCTACACCCTCCCAGAGAACAACCTCAGTTTGAGCTGAACGCTAACTCCACATGGAAGAGCAGGATTTTCCCATTATACACACACTCACAACCCCAGCCAGGTGAATTCAGAGGCAAGGGGCATACGTGTGGCAACTAGAAGTTTATCACAACTTAACACACAGTTCTTGGCACATTGTGGCTGCTAATTAAATGCTCCTTCTCAGAGTCACACAGTATGTGCCTTCTTTCTGTCAGGCTTCTCTCGTTCAGCTTCAGTTCAGTCAGTTCAGTCGCTCAGTCGTGTCCAACTCTTTGCGACCCCATGACTCGCAGCACGCCAGGCCTCCCTGTCCATCACCAACTCCCGGAGTTCACTCAGACGCACATCCATCGAGTCCGTGATGCCATCCAGCCATCTCATCCTCTGTCGTCCCCTTCTCCTCCTGCCCCCAATCCCTCCCAGCATCAGAGTCTTTTCCATACTTCACTTCTCTCCCCCTTAATTCCAAATGAGATGACATATAGACTAACCTGGGTGCACTTCTCAATGTCCTGGTCTCTATAGTTTGTCAGATTTTTCTTAAAATGTCTGGCATCCAAAATCTGACAGAAACCACTACAATACTGTAAAGTAATTAGCTTCCAATTAAAATAAATGAATTAAAAAAAACAAAATCTGACATGATGTTCTTATTAACATTATTAACAAATCATTATTAATAAAATCTGTTATTAACAAAAGCAGAAGAATTATTTTCTGTGATCAAATTTGCTGTTCAGTCACTAAGTCATGCCTGACTCTTTGCAACCCCATGGATTGCAGCACACCAGGCTTCCCTGTCCTTCACCATCTCCCAGAGTTTGCTCAATCTCATCCTCTGTCATCCCCTTCTCCTGCCTTCAATCAACTACTAGATGCCTATCAGTTCAATTAAAGATGCAGCTGTTTTTTTAGCTTTGCATCTGTTCACTCAGCAAATATTTTTTGAGAACCTACTATGTGCCAGATGGGAAATAGATGGGGAAACAGTGGAAACAGTGTCAGATTTTATTTTGGGGGGCTCCAAAATCACTGCAGATGGTGACTGCAGACATGAAATTAAAAGACCCTTATTCCTTGGAAGGAAAATTATGACCAACCTAGATAGCATATTCAAAAGCAGAGACATTACTTTGCCGACTAAGGTCTGTCTAGTCAAGGCTATGGTTTTTCCTGTGGTCATGTATGGATGTGAGGGTTGGACTGTGAAGAAGGCTGAGCGCCAAAGAATTGATGCTTTTGAGCTGTGGTGTTGGAGAAGACTCTTGAGAGTCCCTTGGACTGCAAGGAGATCCAACCAGTCCATTCTGAAGGTGATCAGCCCTGGGATTTCTTTGGAAGGACTGATGCTAAAGCTGAAACTCTAGTACTCTGGCCATCTCATGCGAAGAGCTGACTCATTGGAAAAGACTCTGATGCTGGGAGGGATTGGGGGCAGGAGGAGAAGGGGACAACAGAGGATGAGATGGCTGGATGGCATCACTGACTCGATGGATATGAATCTGAGTGAACTCCAGGAGTTGGTGATGGACAAGGAAGCCTGGCATGCTGCGATTCATGGGGTCGCAAAGTGTCGGACAGGACTGAGCGACTGAACTGAACTGAACTATGTATCAGGGACTGTTCTAAATATTAGAGACACAGAGATGAACAAGAGGTTACATTGTAGCAGGGAAGATAGACATTAAACAAGCATGCAGGTAAGTAGCTCAGTCATTTCAGATAATAAGGGCTAGGGGAACAGAACCGTCCAATGTCAGAGGGAGTGACCAGGAATGGAAAGCAGTGCTGGACTGGGTGGTCAAGGAGGACCTCCCTGAGGAGGTGGCTTTGGAGCCTGGACCTGAGTGATGACAAGTTTCTACGTAGACAGCAAGGTATCATATTATTGATTCACTAACCCATCATCCAACAAAACAAAGCTAAACCTACACTCGTTCACATGAATTATTAAACGCGATCCTCCTGGGCTTTCTTCAGCAAGAGATTTACACATTGTCTTTTCTTAATAACCACATTTTGATGCTTTGACAACTTGATGCCTTGTGGATCCTGGAGGGACAACCCCCTTCAAGGGCCAGCCAATTCCTGGAGATGCTAAGTTCTCCTGCCAGCACGCCTTCCAAATGCAAACCAACCAGTCCACCAACTGCTGCCTCTGCTGGGCCCTCACACTCCAGGCCACTATTTCCTTGCCTTAATCACCCCAAGGCCAGGCACCAGACAGTAAGGATGTCTCCTCAACCACAGAGCCCACTGGGATTATCCAAACTAGCCAATCTTAAATCAGCTCACCACTCCCCTCACGTTGCCTTTCCCAAAGAAATCACAATAAAGGCTCCTGTCCACATTTTCTTCTCGCCCCTGTCTGCCTCTTGAGAACCCTGGTGTTTCCCAGTGTGGCCTCGCATGGCCTGGTATGGCTTGTCTCCTGTCTCCAGGGGACTTCAAATATAAAAAACAAAAAAACTTCCACCTTCATAACAGTCATTTCCATGTCTTCATGTCTTATCTGATAAATCCAGGTACGTTTTTAAGCAGTTATCTTCATTAAATTTCTTCCCACTGTTAGCCTTGGCCTTTGGGGCTTCCCCAGTGGCTCAGCAGGTAAAGAATCCACCTACAATGCAGTTGACACAGGAGATGCAGGTTTGATCCCTGGATCAGGAAGATCTACTGCAGCCCACTCCAGTATTCTTGCCTTGGAAATCCCATGGACAGAGGAGCCTGGTGGGCTAGAGTCCATGGGGCTGCAGAGAGTCAGACATAACAGAGAAGCTAAGCACGCGTGCAGTCTTCTCTCGGTGGTCCAAGATAGGAGCTAACTCTTGGCTTGTCTCCTTTCACGCTGGGCATCCCTGCCATCTTTGCATAACCTACAGAGTGGCTGAATGTCTCCTGCATGCCGTGTTCACGTTCATCTCACATCACATCCCCAGGAGCAGTCATGGACCACGTCTGTGATGTTCCCCTGGAGACCCCATAAGTTAATGCACGCTGGAGGCTCAGACAGTAAAGAATCTGCCTGCAACACAGGAAACCTGGGTTCAATCCCTGGGTTGGGAAGGGCATAGAACTCCACTCCAGTATTCTTGCCTGGAGAACTCCATGGACAGAGGAGTCTGGCTGGCTACAGTCCCTGGGGTTGCAAAGAGGTGGACATGACTGAGCAACTCATGTAATCTAGACATAGGATCAACTTATTCCAGCTTTTCCACTATCTCCACATTTGTCCATCTATAACATACAAGCCAATGTTAATTGCCTGGGAAAATTAAGATATTGGACTATAGCTTGCCTCAATGTCAACCTTAAAAAATGGGATATCATGTGACTTACTCTTAGTTGATCCCTATGGACTTCCAGTAATCATCATGTTATTTTTAAAATGCTTGTCAGAAATTGTAGCTAAACATATTAGTCTAAATTTCAACTTAACCTCCTTTAAAAAAAACTGGGACACCCTTTACTGTAAATTCCCTGGTGAAGTTACAGTAAAGAATTCTATGGACAAAGGAGGCTGGGGGGCTACAGTCCCTGATGTCACAAAGAGTCGGACACAACTGAGCGACTAACACTTACTGTAACTAAGATTCATTGGTTGTTTGCTCCATAAAAATTTCATTTTACTGATAAAATGTATGGGAATTTGGGAATGACACATGGCAATGATATTCATTCAGAGCAAAGATGTAATTATTGGTAAATCATGATGTAATATTCTCAACATGTTAAAATTAATAAATTCTGGGCACTCATTCGTACCAATATTATGAATATTGCCCACAGTTTAAAGAATTTAAAAGACAAATTAAAACTGAGGACTATAAAATTAGAAGGAAAACTATTTTTTCAAAGAACCGCTAATTTTTTCCACCTCTACAGCCACTTCAAACAATAGAATATTTTCACATTTCCCATGAATGCTTCTTAAATTAGAGCATAAGATGTGTTAAACTGATGCATGTTTTTATTATGTTGTTTTAAAAATAAAGCTAGTCTTAAAAAGGACTTGGGAATTCATTTTTTAATTTTTAATTTAAGGGCTAGAAACTAGAAGCTACTTTACATCAATTAAAAAGAAATGACTATACTCTGACAATTCTGTGCTTTGTTGCGCTTGAGGACTTTTTTCCCAGTATAACAAAGAAAATGTCCAAAAGCAAGAACGTTTGCAATGTTTTCATTTGGAAAAGTCTTCAAGTTTTGGTTGCTCTTACAAATTAATAACCTTCCAGGATTTAGCCCTTTACCCAGGAAAAAAAATTAATCACCATTTTTCTTGATCCAAAATAAGTGCTTTTCTCCTTGTTATTCTAAAACGAGGGGTCAGGGGTCAGCAGACTTTGGAGCCTGCAAAGGAAACCAGAGGACTCAGAGGCGTGGTTTCAGTGATGATAATTCATTAGAAGCCTTGCTACTGGGCTAAAGGAGAGAGAATTGACAAAGATTAAGTAGGCCAAAAGCATGAGGAACACAAGAAAGAAAACCAACCCTTAAAATATTAATGCTGACCTCATTTCAAGGCAGGTTGATAATAAAAATGCTATTATAATACCCAGGGAAAACAGTATCAATTTTCAAGTTCCATGATGAAAACAGGGAATGCTTTTAAGGACTAGGGAGAAAAATATTAAATATTTAGGAACTAGATGACATTTCTGTGATTCTGCTTCATGAAATGTATACATTTAATTGCTTTTAAAGGTTGGTGTGATTTGAATCAATAAAGGTTTTTGTTCTAAGTGACTTCAGAGAACTGAAAAATGAATGTCAAGGCTTTGGGTGCCTCAGGCTCTTGGGGATGTGGGAGAGGTTACTCAGCAGAGGAAGGAACAATCAGAGCTGGGATGACTATGAGCGAGGAAGTGACTTTATCATCACTAGATGCTGTCCCTTCTTAAGGGAGGGACTGGAGAGTGTTTGCTGATTTGTTTGTTCATTTATTCATTCACTCATTCATTTTATGGTTATGAAAGCTTCAGGCACAAACAAAAGTAGAAAGAATAATATAATGAACTTGCAACGACCGACTTCAACACTGGCCAACTCTTGGCCAATCTAGGTTCACCTATAATCCTATACAGCCACCTCTCCAAATACACACAATCTGGCATTATTTTATACACACACACATATTTAATGTTTACTTATTTGGCTATACCAGGTCTTAGTTATGGCATGCAGGAACTGTGGGATCTAGCTCCTCGACCAGGGATCAAACCTGGGGCTCCCTGCATTGAAAGCTTGGAGTCTTAGCATTGGACCACCAAGGAAGTCCCCCACTTTTTTTTTTAACTTCTTTTTGGTCACATTTTTGTCACTAACATTTTATGATAGAGCTCTGTATTTTATTTATTTGCGCATGCGTGCTCAGTCGTATCCGACTCTGCAACCCCATCCCCGGGATTTTCCAGGCAAGAAAGGAGAGGTTACTCAGCAGAGGAAGGAACAATCAGAGCTGGGATGACTATGAGCGAGGAAGTGACTTTATCATCACTAGATACTGTCCCTTCTTAAGGGAGGGACTGGAGAGTGTTTGCTGATTTGTTTGTTCATTTATTCATTCACTCATTCATTTTATGGTTATGAAAGCTTCAGGCACAAACAAAAGTAGAAAGAATAATATAATGAACTTGCAACGACCGACTTCAACACTGGCCAACTCTTGGCCAATCTAGGTTCACCTATAATCCTATACAGCCACCTCTCCAAATACACACAATCTGGCATTATTTTATACACACACACACACACATATTTAATGTTTACTTATTTGGCTATACCAGGTCTTAGTTATGCCATGCAGAAACTATGGGATCTAGCTCCCCGGCCAGGGAGCTAGATTAAAAGCTTGGAGTCTTAAATATAATGAACTTGCAACGACCGACTTCAACACTGGCCAACTCTTGGCCAATCTAGGTTCATCTATAATCCTATACAGCCACCTCTCCAAATACACACAATCTGGCATTATTTTATATACACACACATATTTAATGTTTACTTATTTGGCTATACCAGGTCTTAGTTATGGCATGCAGGAACTGTGGGATCTAGCTCCTCGACCAGGGATCAAACCTGGGGCTCCCTGCATTGAAAGCTTGGAGTCTTAGCATTGGACCACCAAGGAAGTCCCCCACTTTTTTTTTTAACTTCTTTTTGGTCACATTTTTGTCACTAACATTTTATGATAGAGCTCTGTATTTTATTTATTTGCGCATGCGTGCTCAGTCGTATCCGACTCT